>JBBPCX010000002.1:323438-348025 GCA_037974365.1 Hydrocynus forskahlii
AGGGAGGACCACCCTACCCACCCAGAGAGAGAGGACAGTTATAATGAGTGATGGGGTGAGGGAGGACCACCCTACCCACCCAGAGAGAGAGAGAAGAGTTACATTCTCTTGGACACAGATTGCTGTTGCATTGCATTGCATTGTGTGAACCCAGTGTTTAGACATGTTACACTACTTAGATCCACCGAGGATAATGTTTGATAATGGCTTCATAATGTACTTTCATAAACATTATCATTTTGTGCAAATTCTGATTATGTGCAATAACCTTACCATGTGAAATATCACTACTTATATCAATATTACTGATCTCTACTACATACAATAAAAGACTCCTAACTACCCAGTATTTTTGTACATAGTATATTGTATTTCAGATTGAGTGTTTTTGCAGAGTTTTTACTTACAGACGTTATATTTTATATTGTTCTTGTCTCTGGAGTCGTAACATAAGCAGTTTCCTCCAGTGACAATAAAGTTTTCTGATTCTGATTCTGAATATTATTTGTTTTTTAATTAAAAGATAGAAGCCTCACTCATTCAGACACTGGGGTTAAATCAGTAGACAAGCTAATGCTAAAGCTATCTGGAGGGCCTTATTCTCTACAGAGGGTGAGCCGTGTTCTGCTTAGTGGACGATGTGGAGACGCTGGGGCAGCTGATGGTCTAGTGGTTTGGGAGTTGCCCCTGCAATTAAAGAGTCACAGGTTCAAACCGCAGCACTGGTAGTATCATCTCTGAGGTACCCTTGAGTTAGACACCGTCCCCAAACATGGATCCACAGGTGCTGAGTTCCTGGCTGCCCACTGCTTCACTTGGTGAATGGGTAACATGGGTTAAATGGGTTAAAAATAGTGAAATAATTTTACACTGTTCACACTGTGTGCTGTGGTGTGTTCACATATGACAAATGTACACTTTACACGGTGCCTTGATGAGGAAACACTGAGAACTGAGAAATATCTTTTCTATCCTGAGCTAGCATGGTTAGCCTTGCCACTTCAGAGCTCTCAGTTAAGGTTCTTGTGTTTTGTAGCTGCAGACAGTAGAACATTATGCTGAGTGAGGACACAAAAGTGACAGTCCACCTCCCTTTACTTATCGGTCTCTTTATCTGGTACTACTGCTAATCGCTTAAATAGCAGGTCGCTAGGCTAGGCTAAAGTGCAACACACTTTTGCACAGCATGTTTCACATCATGTGTTGCCTCACGTCACCTGTTGGGACAGGTAAAGATTATGATTAACTGTTAATAATGTGATCTGCAACATAACCAGAAGATTACCATATTAGAGTAATGTAACCTGATTACATTCTAGTACTTTTAGATTACTAAAGTAATGTAATTAAAGATAGAAAAAGTAATGAAGCAAGACAGTTGGAGGTAAACTCAAGGTGTGTGTGTGTGGGTACGATTGTCTGAAACTGTCATTAAATATTTTGACAGAGTTAATCAGGTATTTACATAAAGGATGCGCAGTCTAGAATAAAAATGCAATGTTTGGTCAGTTCTAGACATGTCACTACCTGAGGAGCGGTAGTGTAACCGGGTTTCAGTCAGTTCCGGACACTACTGACCGTAGAGTATTAGTGTAAGCATGTTTTTTTCAGTTCTAGATGTTAATGACAGTATAACCATAGCGTAACCAGGTTTCTGTAAGTTCTAACTATGTATCTGACTTTAGAGTCATTGTGTAACCAGGTTTCAATTAGTTCTAGATGTCACTGACCATAGAACAGTAGTGTAAGCAAGTTTCAGATAGTTCTACATATGTCACTGATTGAAGAGCCATAGTGTAACCAGAATTCACCGTCACTGACTGTAGAGTCATAGTGTAAGAAGGTTTGATCAGTTCTAGATCCATCCATGTCAGTCCTATATGCCACTGACTCTAGAGTTGTGATGTAACCAAGTTTCGGTTAGCTCTAGTCGCCTCTGAACATGGAACTGCAGTGTATCTAGATTTCAGTTAGTTCTAGATGTGTCACTGACTCTACAGTGGTAGTGTGCCCAGGTTTCAGCCGGCTCTAGATACATAATTGTCTGTAGAACTATAGTACAACTGATGTGATTGGGCTGATGTTAGCAGGAGCTCTTTCTCAGGAGTTGAATTTGAGAAGTGGGAGAAAATGGCCAGAATCTCATATTGATGATTAACTGAGTTCAGATCTGTTTAGAGAAACAGACAGGATGAAGAAGAGAAATATAACTCTGTGTTCCTCTGCGTGCTGGTGTCAGAAACTGGATGCCAGTTCTGAGTTTAGGAGGCTGTTGTGACTCTGATCGATCCTTTCGTCCTTGGTTTGAGGTCACGGTTGTTTCTGAAGCCATAACTCATCGGCGCCCTCTGATCTTGCGCCGTTTGTGTTGGACCGGGTACGAGAGGATGAAAGGAGCTGCTCTGACTGTTGTGTGTATTTCTGGATTACACTGTGTGTGTGTGTGTGTGTGTGTGTGTGTGTGTGTGTGTGTGTGAGTGTGTGTGAGTGTGTGTGATGGTGGTGTCAGTGCAGGGTGTGAAGAAAGAGAGGGAAGTCATTGTTCAGAAACACTGCCAGGAAACCTATTTGGCACTGGTGATTGAGAGAGAAGGGGAAAAAAAAGAAAAAAGAGCTACTGAAAAAATGTCAAGCTGCTGGAAGAACTTCAGCCGAGAGTGAGAAGCAGAAACAAAGAGCACATGCCAGCTCAGGAGCTTCTCCACTTAACAAGCTCCCCATGATGACAGACATATTACCCAAATCATCGCTGTCATAATAAAACCTCAAAACTCCACCGTTTATTTCACTGGTAGAAATTCTTAAACAGTTAAATGGGAAATTCCAGCTATTTTCCAAAATTCCCCCTTAATTAAGTGTTTAAGATGTAAACAAAGAATTTTAAAGAGGGTTCTGAACTGTTCACAGTGGTGGTGAATGGAACCAGACGCCTGAATCTAAACTCTCCTTCACAGAGTGTTATTACCTGAAATGGTTCTGGTTGCGCCGTCTGATGTCTGAGACATTGTTCTACCAGAGTTCTGAGAAGATTTAGATCCTAAAACTAAACCCATTCATGGTGGAGGGATACATACAGGGCACCTTGACCTTTACCATCATCAGCATCCATATACTCAGAGACATGTGGAGCTTCGCTGGGGGGCAATAGAGAATAAAATGGCTAGACATCTCCACTGTACAGAAATCAGAGTATCTACAACGAACTGTTTCAGACCAGACACGCTCTGAATGACTTGTTTACGTCTCAAACAACGAGTTATGCAGAAACATTAAAAACAGTGGTGGAATTTCCCTCCAAGAATGTTCTTCCTTCTGTGAAGGGTCCGCATAGTTTATGTTTGACAGTGGAATCTTCAGCTTTCATTTTGCAAGATGATCTTAACAGGTGTTTGGGTTTTTGGTATTTAAAATGTAGTGAGATTTTTCAGAGATGATTCTTTCTTCTCTTTTTACTCTCTCTCTCTTCTCTCTGTCTCTCTCTCTCTCTCTCTCTCTCTCTCTCTCTCTCTCTCTCCCTCTCTCTCTCTCATCTTCTCTTTCACTTCCTTCTTCTATGATTTGACTTATTCTCAGGAGCACCTGAAGACCATTTTTCTGTTTAGGAACCCATGTAGCATCTTTTCTTTGCTCTATTTGTATGCATTGGTTGGTACACAACCAGTCAAAAGTTACTTAATATTTACTAAAAATATATTCAATATTTTTCACTAACAAATAAATGTACAGTATATGCAACATTTGAGGTCCTTTATTATGAGGTCCGTTTTACAATTATATGCACATAATACAATTATAATTATAATGTGGTTCACCAGAAGAGTGTTAGATATTTAAGGAGTTATTAAGTGCTGAAACAGTAACGAGTTCATTTAAAGTTAAAGGACAGTCTAGAATTTGACTCTCCATCACTAACAATCAGTTAATAGGAGTCAGACCTGCACTGTTATAGATTATTTCATCTTCTAAAGGAAACTGGGTTTATTTCACATTTTTATTTATAGTTGTTCACTCAACTTTTCAGTTTAACAAGAATAAGAAGTAGTTTATAAATGGATAAGTGGGAAAAACCTGTGGTGTGCAAAAGTTTTGACTGGTAGTGTGGATCTCCAGTTAAGGTCTTCAGGGGCATGTCAGGGGTGTAGGGGAGCTTTCAGAGAAGCAATGACGTGTGCAGGTGAAGTTAGAGATAATAAGTCATACTCTATCTCTCTCTGTCTCTTTCTCTCTCAGAGAGAAAGACAGGCTCTCGGTGAGGAATGTGGTGGTTTCAGTGGGGTATACATGCCTCCTCATGCCCACCCTCTGGTTCTCACGCCGTTCTGTCTTGTTAAAAGCTCTAATTAGTGGCTGCTGGCTATTTGGAAACAGATGTTTAAACCCAGCAAAAGATTTTAGACATCAAACGCAGCGGGAAGTAGAAAGAGTTCGGTTTTTCCTTCTGCGAACGGCAGGAGGGGTGGAAAAGGACGGAGAGTTAAAACAGAAGTCGGTGGACAGAACCGTCGCGCTGTGTGCGTATGGGCACATGGAACAGGACAGCACGCACACACACACACACACACACACACACACACACACACACACACACACACAGTGTGTTTTGTGTTTTGGAGCACTCCGCGATTACATGGCAACCTTCTAGCGAGGGTCGTAAATTATTTTATGCGTGTTTTCATTGGAGCCGCTCGCAAAAAAAACAGCCTGACAGGGTTCTACATTTAGCTGGAGGCGAGGCCGGGTCAGAGAGGTGCGCAGGCCCGGAGAACCAGAAAAGTTACAGAGTCCCTGTCTCTCCGGCGTGTTACCCAGAACCAGCACACTTAAAAGGAGAGTTTGATCCAAAATATCAAATATGCACACTTTCAGAAAGTATTGGCAGTCCCTAGAAATCAAGTTTCAGGAACTTCTAGATACATCACTGACTGAAAAACTGTAGTGTAAACAGTTTTCAGTCAGTTGTAGACATGTCACTGACTGTAAAAAGACACAACTGGGTTTCAGTCAGTTGTAGATACATCACTGACTATAGAGCCACAGTGTAAGCAGGTTTCAGTCAGTTCTAGATATATCACTGGCTGCAGTGTCCTAGTGTGAGCAGGTTTCAGTCAGTTCTAGATATATCACTGACTGTAGAGCTGTAGTGTAAATATGCCTCAATTAATCAGCCACATGCGACTGTGTTCAGAGTTCAGTAAACTCCAATTGTGTGGTTTCTGGTTCTGTACGACGCACTACTGTCTACAAACATTAACTGAAGTACACCTCTTCACCTCTTTTTGAACTGCAGTGAAACCTATCTAGAAAGGTTAGTTGGATTTCATTGCACAAGAAAACTGGTGAGGTCAGGTACTGATGTTGGAACATTGCTGTGAGGATTTGATTGCATGAGAGCCTTAGTGAGATCAAGTTCTGTTAAAACATTGCTGTGAGGATTTGATTGTATGAGAGCCTGAGGGAGGTCAGGTACTGATGTTGGATGATCAATTCTGGATCACAAACTCCTCTCTAATTACTCCCAAAGGTTCTAAGTTGAAGCTTCATCGCTTCAGAGCCCTTCTTCCGGTTCTATCTGAGATTTTACAAGGTTGTGAGGCTTTAACAGACTCTTTAACAGAACTGGACTCCCTCAGTGGACTGACTTTAGCTAAAATCCCTAAAACTGTTGTAAACATTGACTAAAGTCCGGTCAGAACTCAAGCTCAGAAGCTTCTGCTACTTTTG
The DNA here is from genome assembly GCA_037974365.1 of Hydrocynus forskahlii. Classification (NCBI taxonomy): domain Eukaryota; kingdom Metazoa; phylum Chordata; class Actinopteri; order Characiformes; family Alestidae; genus Hydrocynus; species Hydrocynus forskahlii. The sequence continues at coordinate 329,160 of JBBPCX010000002.1, forward strand.
TCCATGTTTACAGATGATAGCATGGCAGAAACCACTTTCTTCACCAACCCGTTCTTTTAGAGGCAGTCACGTTGACGCAAATTGGTGACACATCTATGGAAGCCTTTGATGAAATTGTGTATGTGTGTGTGTGTGTGTGTGTGTGGACTTTGAGGTTTCAGTGGGACACCCCCTCAGCATTATCAAAGCAGGGGTGTAATGCTAGCCGCGCAGTACATCAAGTGCAGTCAGATGATGAAGGATCAGGTTGTTAGCCGCCCCTGTCATCATGCGATCCCACTCAGGTCCTGTAGGCTCCCTCACACTCAGCCTGAACACACACACACACACACACACCACACACACACACACACACACTGTGTCTCCTGGCATTTTTAAACCAGCTTTTTTAAAATGAATGACTCTTTTTGCCAGCTCTGAAGACGGTTCTGTTGTCATTCGAGAACATTTCGAGTGGGATTATAGACTTTGTACTTGAAGGTGAAATACGTCTTTACATGATCGTGGAGGCTTCAGGTGAACTGAGTCGAAGAGTTTGAACGTGAACAAAGGGGAGTAATTGATGTGGCTGAAGGCCAGGCTTAGCATGACCGAGGTTTAAAGTTTAAAGAGCAATAAAGGGCCCATATCTTACATTTCTCTTTCGTTTTTGTGCGGTTTTATGAACTAGAAAAAATAATTCTCACATTCCAGCCTCTCTTAGAATTAAAGACAACGTTCACTCATTGCTACTGCGATGAATATAAAACAAACTTAAATTTCATCTTCGCTTGTTTTTTGGGTGTTGAGTTTGTACATTAATGATCACAGCTCTCATTGGCTGTCTCAACAGAAGGGGCAGGGCTGGGCCAGAGCTTTGGCACAGTATATAGAGACCATAAATGTCAGTGTCAATTGCAGAAACCTTTTAATTGGCTTCATTTACTTCCCCACTAATTTCCATTTGCACAGTAATAGAGATTTACCTGTTATGGTAGTAAATAGTAATGTGGCTTTTAGTTTAGTGTTTGTGGGTCTCTTTCTTTACCTGTTCACAGAGAGATGTGCCTGCTCTTTTCCGGGTGTCTGGGTATGTTCCCAAGGTGGACAGACTACCCTATAGGTCCTGATTGACCTCCAAGTTTCCAAGGAACCACTCGTCAACAAATCAAACATACACTTGGCCCTAGACTGACCATCAAAACCCCCCTAATTTCCAGATGCCAATCGATTTTTTTTTACCACGCGCCCAGATCGTCAAACTAAAAACTGATCTTGCACGCATTTTGTGCTGGTAGGGTTGACCAAGCGCATTGACCAAATGCATTGTCAGAGCAATTTTATGCAGCATTGTGCTTTTGACTGCCAAAAAGGATGCCTAAAGTCAGAATTCAATTATATTTAAGCGGCGCATTTCAGACATGCTTCTGTGTTCAGTAATGCTTTTGGCACTGAATGGATGTTCTGTTTTATGTCAGAGAACGATGATATGTTCACTGCTATTTTTTCCCCATGGTTGCTTTACCTCAACAACATTAGGTGGAACCGTGGCGTGCCCATATATTTTGTGCTGGTGCATTTTTACCTGATAGACCTGCCGTCATAATAGCAATTCCATAGACTATGCGCCCCTGCCTTTTAAAAGTGGGGTGATATGCCATTCCGACTGGTTTGTTATATGAAACACTTCTGGGTAATTAAGTGAGTTAGGAAAGTCTGTTTTTCACACAGTCAAAATAACAAAATAGACATTTTCACACCCACAATCCTCTGTTGTGCCTTATGGCATATGCTTTCGACCCTGTTGTTAAACTAGAGCCTACACTGCTTCACTGAACCCAGGAGTAGAATTTTTGTGCAAAAACATGGTTCTTTGTTTTATAACTGGAGTTATGAGGCTAGAATATTAAAAGTCTATAATCACCAAAATCTTTTCTCTAAACCTCGTCCAGCTGTGAGCTGTACAAATGAACTGAACTTCCTCATTAAGGTGGATCAGACTTGTGGACGTGGTTTAGGATGTGGTAGGATGCGAGCTGTAAAAATGAAAACTAAACTTCAGCACTACAGGCGGCCGTTTCAGACGACACCAGGACCGCTGTTCACAAAGCGTCATAAGGAAGCCTAAACCACATCTTCAAGTCTGCATCACCTTAATGAGCTGGATGCAGAAGTTATTGGGATGTGCTTACAGAAACGATTTGGGTGGCTACTGACTTCTAATGTTAGTTTCATCACTCCAGAACAAAATTTGGACAAACACATGCCTTTAAACTAACTTTTCCTTTAAAATGGGCCTGCTCACTTTATGACTTCATTACATCACGAATGGGTGGAGCTACAGTGCTGTAGTCTGAAGAGGTGTATGTGTGTGAATGCTTTGGAGTTTGTGACATCACAAAGGCAAGCTGGCCTGGAGAGTATTGTGTATTTTTGAAACCACATCACACTTTAATTTACTGAAGCCTGTTTTTTTAACACATTACGGGCTCTTTAAGGGAGCGAGTCTTCAGAATAAGCGGCCCATACATTCTGTGTTTTGCTCTATATGGCCTGTGGTCCAAATGTGCTACCAATAAGCCGCATTTGATCTCAGTGTGGTGCTGCTTTATAGCTCAGTCTGTCTCACTCACTCTTTTCCAATTAAAGTGGCCCAGATGTGCCACTCCATTCTCTCTCGGCGGTGGCAGAGTCGCAACACGCTTTTCAAAACAGCTGCCCGGCCAGTCCGACGGGGGGATTATAAGGTCTGCTGTGTTTCTGAGCTCTGTTGTGTAATTGTGAGTGCTTGACTTGCACGTGCTGTTTTATATCCTGTGATTAAATCGGTGCTTCCTGCACCGGACGGTGGCAAAACCTCACAGATCTGGCTGATTTCGCTGAGATGAAGTTCACCTCTGCTCTGGTGCGATGGATCTAATCCTAAAGCAAACAGGGGACTTTTATTTTAGAATTAAGAGATGGAACATGCCAAGCTTGCATGGAATTAAAGGAAAGGTCTAGTTGAAATGCCAAATATGGCCAACAGAAAACCTTCACATTGTGAAAAGCTGTTTTTAACATTTTAAAGTTTAAAACAATCACGCCAACCATTCGACCTCTCAATCGGAAACACAGTCCTAAGATTGTAAAGTGAAACTCCTCTGTAAAATCCTAAACTGAGCAGAGATTTAGTCAAAAAGCCTTTAAAAAGCTTCATAGCACCTGTAGATACATATAAACTCCAGTATTACACATAAACGCTTCATCTCAAAATTTGCCTGATCTACGTCAATACATTATGAAACCTTCACACCTGTTGAAGTGTCTGCACATTCACACTTTTATAGACATACTACTTCAAATGGTATTTGTTAGGTGTTGTTTAAAGAACACTTTGGGGCACCTATTTTTTGTGGTTGAAAAAGTTTTCATCACCTCCAGGTTCCTTGACAAAGACAACACTAAACAAAAACAAGTATTTAGAACATGTATTTAATTTATTGAATGAAACATGTTATACATCTCCAACTGGCCTTGTGTGAAAATGTAACTTAGTTACCTTTTAAACATTTTTGTGATAACTGGGATAATTATACTAGACACACCCAGACTTGAACTGAAATCCCACTTTAGTTGAAATTAATCCCCAGAAATGTGAAGCTCAGTAAGCCGTTCACGTTACATAAAAAATGCTAAAATCAAATATGATTACCACCCGATGATAATTTACTGGTAGGTTAATCCAATTTTCAGATTTGATCAAAAGCCAATACTAAAAATAAATTAAATGTAATAGTAGAATTAGAATTAATTAATCTAAACCCTTTGTCCATGTTTGCAGATGCAGTTTGATGTGAGTGTGTGATGCCTTAGGCATGCAATTAGCATTGTGCTAATTGGTTGAGTGTAAAATCTCATTATTTATTACCTTGAGGTGAAACACACTGGACACAATGAGATTGGGAGAGTTGTATTAGATTATTACATCTCTTAAAAGAGAAAAAGATTGTAATTTGTATTTGTTTAAGCTGGGATAAAATCTGCAATCTGTTTTATTTGATGTTTCTTTGAATGCATCATTGCTAAGCCAAGCTTCATGACACCAGTGCACACTAGAGTTTAGATTCTCTGCCCGAACCCGAAGCCGATATTTCCTGCCACTATCTTTGGACCGGGCCGGGCCGTGATCAAGCGCTCGGAGTGTCAGTTTATGAACGCACCCACAGCTGAGAACTTGTGTTATAACAGCCCACGTATTAAAAAACTGTCGGGTTTAATCGGGCTCGGGCCGGGCTGGGCTCGGACTCAAGGTGCACGGGCTCGGGTAGGGTCAGGTTTCATTTTTTGGGCACACGGTTCAGCCTTCGTCTGGGCTTCAGCCTTACCTTATCTAAGGCCTCCATCAGCTATTAAAGCTTTGGATGTGTTGGGGAAAGGCTGACATGGCCAGCTGGGCTGATGAAGCTGACAGCACTCTGCTGTTTGAGAGACGTTGATTTGTTTGTAGCAGAGGAAAGAGCTACAGATTCCAGCTTGTCACCATCAGGCCCTCGGGCTAGTGCGTCTGCCTGCCAGGCCGCACTCACATCCACCACATATCATCCTGTCAATCACACAGCTCTTTCCATCTGCCCCACTTCCTGATCTATCCTCTGTTCAGCGCTCCTGCAAAGCCTGGACATCGAATCAAAGGTTACTGATTTAACAAATCATTTTATCATTATTTTAGCATGAGCGTATGCTGATAAAGATTGCGTTGTTTTGCTTCTAAATCTTTAGCAGCGAAGGCTTGAAATCCAAACTGCACTTTTGGTGCACTAGGTGATGGTGGAGGTGCCTTTTACTCATTATACGAGAGCAAGAAGACTAGCCATTCACTCACAGCAGCACGGGACAGCTAACAGTGTCAGCTAGCATTAATGGATAGCTAGCAGTGGTCATATTGGACATTCTCTCGGAAAATTAGGTAGACCACTTCAGCATGTAACATACAATAATCAAATTAAGTAAAAAAATTGGATCCTAAATCGAGACTTGAGAGGCTTAATATGCATTCATATATTATACCCAACACAGTATTCGGTACAATTTGACATGAAAAGGTACAATTGTGGAAAAAAGGTTTGGCAAAAACATCAAAAAAAAAGAAGGAACTGTAGAAAGGCAGTGTGTTCTCTGCTGAGCAACTTCTACAGAGACACATTTGAATTCACAATTTCTGTTCATATATTACATTTAACACACAGGGTTATTTAATTCAATGTAACCTGTGCAATTTAATTTTTTTTCAATACATTAATATATGTTAAATAAATAAAAAATAATCTGAAGATGTTTCAAGTGGCGTAAAATATTTTGTCAAGAAAATGAGTACATACTTTACCAAATTTATAACATTTCAAACGAAATGAAGATGAATCACCATTCTTAGATCAGCACATGATAATGTATTTTTACCCTCTTAGTGGCTTCCGTTTACAATCATAAAACCTGCATAACCTTTGATATCAGATGGAAAATCTGATATCTGTAGCAGCCAGAGGAACGAGCTCTGTATCCTGCTGTCACACCTTCAGGCCAGAGCTCAGATATTTAGATCCTGCTGCCACTCACACAGCCAGCTCCTGTCCCTCTGTCCCCACATCCTGCCCTGGACGAATGCACCCACAGCCCTTCTGCCCCCAGGTGCTGCTGGGTCCAGGCCAGAAAGGAAAAGCCTGCAATCACAGCCACCATCTCTGCTGTGATGGTGCAGGAGGTTGGACCAAATGGGGCAAGCACAGGCAGGTCCACTTCCTAAACCACTGGAGGTGACAGCTTTAACCTTTACAGGTGGTGCTTATCGGTGGCGATAACACTGTCATTTTATATGAATTATCTCACACTCGCGGCTCATTGAAATTTGTGGAGAAATTGTGTGGAGGGTGAGGATTCCAGACTTCCAGACTGTCCCACATTTGTGTTTTTTGCAGCTTTGGGTTTGCAGAAAAATCAAAAGAACCTCCTGAGAATGTAAACCCACTGTAAATATTTGTCACATAACCAGACCATTACGTAAACAACAAAGTAAAACGGTAGTGATTACTGTGGACCTCTAAGGGTTAAATGCCCATCTGACCTTCTGATCTAACATGAGGGTATTTGAATATCTATTTTTGGCTGCATGAACCACTGACCATTGGGCCCTGGGGCGATAGCTTCTTCTTCCCCCTAGATGGCTCTTGTCTCCTGAAATGATTGGCACCAATTATCCTGATCCTAAAAAAAGCCCATGTTGATCTGCATGAGGAGTCAGGTGTACCACAGATAGACAGATAGAAGGAGAGATTATGTTGAGAATTCTGAGCTTGGATATGCAAAAGCACTGTTAGAGGCTTTGAAGTGTGATCAATTGATTTGCAGCTTGGGTGGTTTGTTGTGATGGGTTGTTGTTAGCTTTGGCCTGAAGTATGTAATACCACTGGCCTCGTCTGCTTCATTAAATGTAAAGCACTTCCTCCCATGCCTGTCACTAAACGCCTCTTTAGGTAAATTGAGTCAGACTTCATGGCCAACACACTCCCAGATAGAGCTATGAAACATAAACCACCAGCGCAGATCCCTTAGTGATCTCTCTGAGTGTGTGTATCTGGATGTTAAAAAGGAGTAATTGCTCCCAGCTCGAGTTACTATAGAGCTGTAGATAACAGAACAAAGTGCAGCCGAACAGTGAGTTTGGATTGGACTCATACAGGAATGGGTGGAAAACCATGAACAACTAGCCAAATACTTCACCACCAAGTCACCTTAAGACCCAACATCCACCATCCAACTAATCCAATACCCCAATGCAGCTGGTGGTGTGGTGGTTAAGGATTTGCCCCTGCATTAGGAAGGTTGTGGGTTTGAATCCCAGGACTGCCAGTGGTACCCCTGCGGTACCCTTGAGCAAGATATCATCCCTACGCACTGAGCTCCAGGCTCCATCACTTGGTGAATGCACTAAATGCAGAGGACACTGCATGCTGTGCTGTGGTGTGTTGCATGACAAATGGTTCACTTTTAAATATCTCATTCCTGACTAACTCTATACCTCAGCACAAAACTTTAGTATCTGATTACCATTAGCATTTGAATGCCCCAATACCTTTGTAACCAAGTGTCCCAATATCCAGTCACGGTAGTAGACCAATAAACAGTACCAAGGTAACTTACTCGATACCCCAGCTCTACCCAGTACCCCAATATCCATCAAATCAAATACCCCACTATACAACGAATGTTAAAGCCTAACATTCAAAAAGCCAACTGCTAGAATACCTCAACATTAACTACCCCAACACTGCATCATACAGTTAACCATCCAACTAATCCAAAATCACAATACCCCATAATAAACCTCAATACCTCAATAAACCAACATCCCATCACCCAGCTAAACGAATTCCTCATTATCTAACTACCTGAATGCACCATAACCCGGTCAACCTAATACCCTGACATCCAGCTGACTCAATACTACATTTTTCAGTTAACGCACTACACCGCACAGAGGTCTGTGTCTCGGCCGTGGTCCGGGGTGGGGGTGGTCTGGTACCGGGCGGGGCACACAGAAGTCACAAATTAGGTAGGCATTTGCGCTGTTAAGACTGAAAACTGCCGCGCATTTGAGTACCACTTATGTCAACGCGTACTCGTGTACCACTCGTGCACCCAATACCCCATTACCCAGCTAAACTACTACACCACTTGTCTACCACCCAACAACTCCATAAACCCAGCACTCAACATACCCAAGAGCTCCACATCACACTACACCTTCAGCCTACCATCTGATTGGTCAACTATCCCAACACTCAGCTACCCCAATATTCCAGCATTACACCAATCACCTACATCACCAAAAATTCCATGCCACCCACAGCTCTTCTGAATAAACCCTAAGCCCTTACACCCAACCCCCAAGCAGCAGAAAAGCACCCCCAGGCCAAGCCATGCCTGAATGACAGAAAATAACGCAGTCTCATCTTGTTTAGCAGCAACTGCTCATACAACAGAAATCTAATACTTCAGTTTTGACAGAAAAAACTCGACTTATCTCTCAAGCTGTTCAAGCTGCACTGTGTCCTGGGGCGGCTGTGGGGTGGGGGTGGGTTGTAGAATGTGGGAGAGCAGTGGTGGGGGGTTGTTTGTGCAGAAGCTGTTGATAGGGGCGGGTGCTGGAGTGTCTGTCAGTACTAAGGGTGGCCTCTCTTCCTCCCGGTAATTGGATCTGAAAGTTTATAACTGGGGCTGAGAGACGCATTGTTGAAGGGAAGGGAGGGGCATCCTCCACCCGATGCTGAACTTGGCCTTGTCATGCAGAGCAGCGCAGGTCTGACTGTGACTCACAACAGGGGGTTCTATTTATAGTGATGTGTTTGTGGTGTCATTTTAGCAAAATGTGACATTATTTACAGCAGTTTAACGAGTAGTTGTATGACAGAGACTGTCAGTCTGCTGTTTGTTTTGGTGTTTGTCTAAAATAGTCTACAGGACAAATCACCCACAAAAATTATACACACACTGGGCCTGTCCTGATTTCAGAATATCGCTTTCGACTTTGATTCTGACAGCTTGATGAATAATAAATAGTAGTGAGTTTAGCTATGTAAATATAAGTATAAATATAGAACAATATTTGCAGTGAATGCAGTGTGTGGTGTGAATATCTGCAACAGAGGGAAAAAAGACCCTGATGATCTTCTCAGCCGTCCTTAGGGTCTTTCGTTCCGAGGCGGAACAATGCCCATGGCACGCCGTGATGCATTTCCACAGAATGCGTTCTATAGTGCTTCTGTAGAACATGGTAAGCATCGGGGAGATGAGTTTTCCTCATTCTCTCCAGGATGTAATGACACTGAGGGACCTTCCTGACCATGGAGATGGTGTTACAGGTACTGTAAACATGAGGTTCTCTATTATGTGAATGCCAAGGAACTTTGTATTCTCCACCGGGGATATGTCGATGTTCAGTGTGGATCCCTTTTGTCTTGTCCACAATCAGAGACAGGTGGTTGTTTCTGCACCAGTTCATTAGCTGTTGCACCTCCTCTTTGTACACCACCACGTTGTTCAGGCCCATTGCGATCGTGCCATGTATGTCTCTCTGTGAGTAAATAGTCCCAGATATTGTCCTGGTTGAGGGCCTGTATGGCCTGTGGGATGTTAAAGAAAACTTTGACTGGAGTCTATATGTTCTAAATGGTTCTATAAGCAATGGTTCCAGCTCCAGTCCCAGTAACAAAAAGGAGCTGTGTGCTGTTTTCCTTCACATCTAGCCGTGCTGTGGTTGTCATCCAGCCACACTGCTGCCAGACATTAACCTGAGCTGTGTGTGTTTTTCTGCAGGTTGTGGTAGACCACATGAGAAGGAAATGCAAATGCCACGGCACGTCGGGCAGCTGCCAGCTGAAGACCTGTTGGCAGGTGACCCCTGAGTTCCGTCTGGTGGGTTCCCTGCTGAAGGACCGCTTCGACCAGGCCACATTCATTAAAGCCCACAACCGCAACACAGGGCAGGTGGAGCATGCCCACCCGTCCCACCGCAGACGGGCCAACAGCCACGACCTTGTCTACTTTGAAAAGTCTCCGGACTTCTGTGAGAGGGACCCCGGGTCGGACTCGGCTGGGACACAGGGTCGAATATGCAATAAGACCAGCCAGGGCATGGACAGTTGTGAAAGCCTCTGCTGCGGCCGTGGACACAACATCCTGCAGCAGACACGCAGTGAACGATGCAACTGCAGGTTCCACTGGTGCTGCTACGTGGTGTGCGAGGAGTGCAGGATAACAGAGTGGGTCAGTGTCTGCAAATGAGGACAAAAACACACTATTATAAAAAGTATATAAATATATATCTAGAAACAGAGACGTTTAACGACGGGGAGAGACTGAGGCTTCCCGTTTTGCAATGGACTGCTGTCATGCTGCTCCCAGCAGCCCAGTGGGGGCTGGGTGAAGAGACTGCAAATGTAGCTCTGAAGAGACTGACATATAGCTCTTGACCAGCCCACCCACCACCGCCCACCCACTGTGCACCCCACAAGTCCAGTCACACTGCTACAGATGGAACATTTGGACTTGCACTGTGTATCGTTTCAGAAAGTATTTTTTAAATTAAATAAGTTAAGGTTATTATTAAAACTTAAATCTATATATTGTGGCGTATATTGATGATAGAGCACTCAATGTTAACTCAATATTTTAATTTTTTAAGGCAGTAGTCTAACAAAGAACTCGAACGTACACAGTTTCCTCCTTGGTCAAATGCTAGTTTGCATAAATTAGCAGCTACAAGATTACTATTCTGTCCATGCTCCGTTTACAAAAGTGAACTTTTGTAGCAACTGTTGCAAGATTGGACAAGCTTTATAGAATGTTGAGAAAAATCCTGTTCAGTCCAACCAGAAATTGTAGCTCACCTTGTTGATTTTCAATGGGGAAACCTCAGATCATAAAGTCCTCAGATACCAAAAGTGTTCCAAACTGTTGCAAAATTTGTTTTGCCATCTTACATCCCAACTGAATATATAAATATATGAATATAAATGGAGTTGTGCGCTACACTGTCTCATTAGGTTGAAAGAGAATGTTGTCTTCTTTCTGCAAAGCTTGTCCAATCTAGCAACAGTAGCTACAAAAGAACACATTTGTGGGCGGACCTTGGACAGGTCGCTTGCTCCAGTGGAAGGGAACTCCAGGCACATGGCTGATGGGCTAAACTGCGTACATTCGACTTTAGTGCATTTAGGAAATAAATGGCTCATAGCACCAAATAACTGCATGGAAATCTGGTACTAAAAGAAGAAGAAAAAGAAGAACCCCAAATGACTGCTTGGGGCCCAAGCTTTGAGAAAGTGCTGCAGCGAGAGATCACAGCATATGGTCTTCGATTTTGGAGAAGCTGGGCCAAAGTACGAAAATATGCAACACCTAATCATCCCTCTTTTTGCACAGAACCATTGGTTAAAGAGTTTACTCACAAACTCAGAGTTTAATGGTGGTATTATTTCCCGTTTAATACCCATTTTAAGAGGCCAGCATGTGTGTAATACCATTTTTGTTTTTATAACATATAATAAACTACACTAGTGCAGGTAAATCAAATTAAAAAGGACTATTTCTGCTCAGTCAAGTCTACTGAGGCTGTTTAAAGTGTAGACACATTTATTGGTGGTTCTGGAGATCTGGAGAAAATGGAGGAGGCGTTCCCTCATCATGAGTTACCTGTAACCCTACTGAGATCTCACTAAAGTCCCCAGCGTTCCTGTGGAGAAACTGGACCGAACTCTGTGCACACTTTCCTGCGTGGATTTACGTGGACGCTGTTTCTCGGTTGCACTTGTCTCTCCATGTACTGCCCTCACCCTTGTCTGAGCGGTCTATTATCTGTCAGCAGATGTTGTTGTGTAATCACAGTCTTCTAACCACACCCATTCTCAGGACCATCTTCATAACCCCCCACTCACCAAATCCAGGGCCCAACACAGCTGTTGTAAAACTCTTCACAAAATACATATTGAGCTTTTGACCAGTTATTTTTCGTATAAAGGACACTATCAGTGCTAATATGCAACTTAGCTTTTCAATACAGTTATAAATAATTTAAATATTCATTTCTGTCCAGTCCCCTGTGTTTTTTTTGTTTCAGTGCCACTCCTGCTTGTGGGAGGAGAGATGATTCAGAACGTGGCTGCACAATATGGACAAGATCCTGCAATTTGGTTAAAGGGGAATTCCACTCATTTGTCAAAATTCCTCCATGAGTCAGTGTTTGAGATGCAAACAGAGTCATCCAGAGTGGGTTTGGTGTGAAACAGTTCACTGAGATTTCTTTAAAGTGGTGGTAAATGGAACCAGACGTCTCCAACATTAATCCAGCCGTTTTGTTCACTATCGCCCCCCCAGTGAAACTCCATGTGTCTCTGTGTGTTTATATGAATGCTGATGATGGGAAAATGGTGAGTCTGAGCTAAATCACTTTTCTTTGGGGACTATTTTGCCTCTAGAAAAGCCTTCATGCATCCCTCCACCATGAATGGATTTAATTTTAGGAACCAAAGCTTCTAAAAACTCAGGCATCAGGTGGTTCAACAATTACCATTTCATGGAATAACTTTCTGTGATGGAACTTTTAGAGGCAGACGTCTGGTTCCATTCAGCACCACTGTTAACAGTTCTGACCCACTTGATTGATGTCTTAAGGAATTCCCCCTTTTTTAAAAAAAAATGCATTCTTCAGGTCACATTTGGAACTATGATAGATCAGGTTGCTCATTTGCATATTGCAGCCTACAACAGAAGCTGACCTTGGGATAACGGTTAACAGACGTTTTGTTCTGCAGATCTGATTGGGCGGTAATGAGTAAAGAGGTGAACACGTTCTCCTCCGCTGGCCGGGGTGACTGTAAACACCATCATTTTTACCCAGTGGATGAAAGCGTAATCCTCCCTGAGCTCACTGGTCTTCAGTGCTATAATCTCTTAATTAGGAAACAACAACTTCCAGCTTAGAGCTTCTGCCTCGGGCCCCAGCTCCTGCCGGGGGATTTTCTCTGCTTCACTGATGTTTTTTTTACCCACAAAAGAAAAAAATTGATGGTTTCTGATGGCACATTTGTCAAAATGTCTTACTGCCCACTGTTTTTTTGCATGTTTGTTTGTCTTTGGTTTTTGTCTTTTTTTTTTTTTTTTTTGCTTCTGGATTCTCATCGCCTCACGTTTGATTAGGTTTCAGTTCAATCGACTGTTTGCACATTTAAGGCAACTCTGTTCTGAAGAGACAATGGAATGACTGACCCTAAACTGCGGCAAAACGTGACAATGTGCATTTTTTTAATTTAAAAATGTATAATTTTTTAAGTTTGAATTTATAAGTTATTTTATTTTGTGGATAACTTAATATTTGACAAATAATAATAAAAAATAAATGAATAAATACGAAAAGGGAGTGATTTCTGACTGCAAGAGTATGAAGACGAAGAGCGAGCTTCCTTTTTTTTAAAACCACGGCCATGTTTGCGTGCGGCGGGCAAGGGAGAAGGAGTGTGTTACATTATACAGTGTGTTTTCTTCCCCCTGTGGACGATACAAGCACCAAGTCAAGTGCGAGGATGGGAGAGATATGCTTTCAGAGCAAACGGCCCTGCTGATGTGTCCATTCATACAGAAGAATAACTTATCTAAACAGAGAGAGAGAGAGGGTGGGCGAGTGAGCAGAAAAAGCTCTCTATTTCTCTCTTGCTCTCGCTCTCTCGCTGTCTTTCACTATCCGCCCCCCCCCACTCGCTTGAAGTTTTACCTGAATTATTTCTGAGTTTCCCTGAGATGAGTGGACAAACTACAGATTCAGTTCCTTCAGTCCAGACCACATGAGTATTTCTGAACAGAAAAGGAGATACTTTATTATTGTCTCGATTTAATGAAAAGTTGTTTTTTTTTTAATAATGACTGGAAAATGTCACAAGTGCATTTTTTACAAGCTACTAAAATAGATGTGAAGCCCCAGCACACTCACTTCAACTGGAGCTGGAGGCCAGTAAAGACTAAGGCAGGTGTGTGTCAGAAGTGCTGGCTGGGCTTTAGAGCTGTCAGTCTTGGTTTCAAGTGTTGGTTTCATCATTAATGGATCGCAAGCAAATCCCTGAGAGAAGCACTGTGACATCCTTCATCTCGCAATGCTGGTGGCTGGTGTCCACAAAACTTCCTAAATACTGAATTTCACAGCATTAGGATTAAAACAATTATTTTTTCAGTATATTCTACTCTTTAATGTTAATGATAATATTAATAAAAATAGTGTTACTTTTACCTTTATGAGAAATGCTAAGAGCATCTACTTTTTATTAAATAAAAACAAACAAATTTCCCATGGTGAGAATTTTTTTTTTCCCCCATGATGAGAATTGATGATACAATTTTATCTTAATATTTGGACCGCTCTCTAATATTATTGTCATTCTTCAACTGGAAAGCAGTTGTTACACATAAGAGTCTCTGCAGCCATCTTTCATCATCAAAAAATGTACATGTAAATGTCCTGCCAATTATGGATCAGAAAGGTCACGATTGGTGTCTGAAGTTTGCCTGTTTAGTTGTGCACCAATTCCCTACAAGTTAGCATCTTAAACAGTCCATGTTTATAGGTTTATTTGTTGTACAGTGTCAGAACCTAACATAAACAAGTCTATTAGAGATTATTGAACACCTCACACTTTGAGGGGAGTATGTGATTATTTAGGCATCTTGCTAATTGATGTACACAAGTTTTATTATTTCTTAGCTACATTTCCCTCAAAACTAAAAGAGCAAACTTTTAACACCAAACTGGTCGTTTTTTTTCTTAACTATCACCTTCAGTCAGATATAAAGACCAGTAACTCAATACTAACTCCACTGCAGGTGAACACTGATGGGCTGGTTCTCTTTGAAGAATGACTAAAAAGATCTAAAAAGTTTGTCAAGACCCACACTGTGACTTCTGGACAAATGAAATCCAAATGAATGGCAGGTATGAATTCCAGGAGTGGAGTCATCAGAACCTACAGAAAAAGGGCTTCAATTAGATCTTGGAAAACTGGTGACAGGGTGATGGGCATCCATGGGTGGCGAGTGAAGGCCAGCACTTTTGGTCTGATCCCACAAACTGCTGAAGAAGTTCATGCTGCTCTGATAGAAAGGGGTCAGAACACACAGTGAACATCAGAACTGGAACATGAAGTGATGGAAGAAGATGGCCCAGTGTGATGGATCACATTTACTTCTACATCATGTGGAGAGCCGGGTGAGTGTGTGTTTGTGTGTCGCTTACCTGAGAAAGAGATGGACCAGGAAACACCATGTGAAGAAGGCGAGGTAATGGAAGCAGTGTAATGGGCGACATGTGGAGTCCAGATCTCAATGGGACAGAGCTGTTTTGGGGGCATGAGAAAAACCTATTCAATGATTGGGAAGTGGTTTTAATGTAGTGGCTGATCAGTGTAGATCGAATTGGCACTCAGGGCTCATCAAAACATGTGTTCTGCTTTCTGATACTGGAAGAACAAAAATGAAATAAACATCCTCAGGCAGAGTTTAGAGAGTTTAGAGCATTTAAAGCGTTTAAACCTCACCTGGAGCCCATGCCAGGATTAGGAGGGCACACCTTACGTAAGACAATAATGATGAGTTTAATTCCTTTCACACCATTTTTTTAAATTAAAAATGGCAGCAGAGAATACTAAGGATCATGATCTTTCACTATGACTTTTAGCTTTGAACATCTACTAAAGAGCTGCAGCTTGTCCCAATGATAATTCCACAAGATGCAAGATCATTTTAATTCCTCTGCATGAGTACAGAGTCAGACATTGTTTGGATCTATCCCATAGAGGCAGAGTTAAAAAAAAACTGCACAGCACTTTAAACTTATTATAAATAACAAATAGTGATATACAAATTAACCAACACACAGTGAAACTATACACAAGGGGTAAAAAGCTTCACATTTGCAAAACTATCATGATTGTCAGTATTTGCACAGTTTTAAGGTTTACATAAACATAATTGTGTACGAGATGAAGAAGAGAGCAGAATTGTGAAGCATTCTGATATTAATCAGCGTTGATAAACTGTGCAGTGATCCAGGTTCTACCACAGAATTCACTGAGATGTTTCGTTCCCCTTTATCAGCAACTGGGAATTTGTATTTTGACATATGTTTACCTCTAAGTTTACCACGAACCCACATCACATTTGAAGTTGGCTGTTACTCACTGTATGTCCAGGGTATTGTGGGGTCTTATAATATATGGCATTATAAGAGTGGACAGGAGAAGAACAGCAAATACAATGAAGAAAAAACAAACACTTTTGAAGCCATTGTTTTAGAACTAGCCCCTGAAAACACAGACAAATAATGTTTATTGCTTTGGGAAGAAAACCTTGTATCTTCAAAATATACTTATGAAGATGAGAGGGAAAACACTTTCTTAACTTTCACTGTAAGTTAATGCAACAAGATTTTATCCTAAGTCATTGTGGACCATCTCTATTGATTGGTTTGCTTCATGAAAACAGCACCAGGTATGTTCCATAAAATGTCTCTACAAAATACCCAAGTCGAGTTTAGGAACATCCTTTGTTGTCAAGTACCAGCTGGAAGAAACATAACCACGCTTCCCATTTTCCAGCTAATAACCAAGATTTCCAGGTGTGGTGATCACCCTTTACTCAGGGAACTGAACAGAGCCGAGTCCTACATAGTGTCAGCATGCCACTCTATTTGAAACCCCAGGTGGTACCAAATGATGTTCATACATGAGGTGCAAACCGGAGGAGAGTGAGGAGACTGTGGACGAACCTCTGAGTGAGTAAAGAACATAAACAGATGGAACATAAACAAAACTTAATGTAGATTCTGAATTCTGGACAGATTTGATTTTTACTGTTAAAACAGGAATCCTTGAGCCGAAGTGGCAGCACGCTGAGGCAGAGGCTGAGGAAGATCCAGAGGTAGAGACTGTCAGTCGTGCGAGGGAAGTTATGGGCACAATCATTTTTTGAGCAAAGGTTAAACAAAATTTATCCTACCTTACCACACTTTTAGCACAAGAGATCAAGTCTCCTATAACCCAAGTCATTGAGCGCACTGGTAAAATATATTATATGAATAAGTAAACCTCACAGAAGAGGGGCAATCTCCTTGGAGCTGAACACCTCAAAACTCAAAGAGATAATCTCTAAAACCCCAAGAAAGTGCTAGAAAAATACCCAACTGAAGTGCATCCTAAAACAAGAGATGCAAAACAAGCATACAAAACTAACAGCACATAGTGTGTGGTGGTCTTCCTGGTAGGATCTATTTGGTCAGAGGTCCGTTACAAGACTGAGAAACAAACAGAAATCCCAAATATATTCCAAATTATAGACTCACAACAGATTACCTCTGGAGCTATGAGGCTTATATAGCTGACCTGTCCAGTGACCTGTCCAGTTTTGGTCCA
Organism: Hydrocynus forskahlii; assembly: GCA_037974365.1. NCBI lineage: Eukaryota > Metazoa > Chordata > Actinopteri > Characiformes > Alestidae > Hydrocynus > Hydrocynus forskahlii. Next base: position 346,124 of record JBBPCX010000002.1, read on the forward strand.
TGTTTTAGGTATTTTTTTAAACCTGTTTGTCACCTTAAAGAATGAAGAACTGTAGTAGGCTGTTGAACTGCATGAGAAAGAAAAGGAAACCCTAGTGGCCTGCGGCTGACCTTACAGCCGGCATCTGTGGACTACAAATTAAAAACCAGCACTGTGTCAGTGCTGGGTATTTTGAGGGTTACTGTATGTTCTTCAGTTTTTTTCCATTCTGAATGCTCAGTGATGAGAGTAAAACAGTCCAGAAAAGTCGAGCAGCAGTGATGCACTGTAAGGTTTAGAGCATAACGAGAAGCCCGGCAGCAGCTGCGGAACGAGCCTGACTTGAAATAACTGTTCTGTGTTTTTCCCCTGAGGGACAAAAGCCAGAGTGAGGGACCAGTCTCTACAAGCATGACACACACAGTAGACAAAGAAAGATCACACACTTCATACATACACACACACAAACACTTTTCACCGCAGCCAAAAATATATAGGGTTATTCATTTCAAATGATACTTCACTGCAAAAAAAAAAATCAAAAATGTTTCATTTTACCTAGAATGCAACCCGAGGCCAAAGCTTCCTAAATTAATTTTGCACTGGAAATATGATAGAAAACAAGAGTATAAATGGCTGATACATTTATGAGACATGTTTTTGCTTATTTTTATAAATAACACAATACAGGAAACCACATAACTAGGATTTCAGAGTGATCCTCCATCTCCCCCATCACTCAGTATAACTGTCCTCTCTCTCTCTGGATGGGTAGGGTGGTCCTCCCTCTCCCCATCACTCAGTATAACTGTCCTCTCTCTCTCTGGGGGGGTAGGGTGGTCCTCCCTCTCCCCATCACTCAGTATAACTGTCCTCAGTACTCTTGGTATCCAGTGACAAGAGGGGAACATAAGAGAGAGTTCAACAGAAGATGACTAAATTGAGGAGAATATATATAATAATTTTAATTTTAGTGGAATCACTCTGATGAAAATCTGGAGAAAGCTTTCGTTCAGCTGGACTTTTGAATCTGTTCTAATGATTCAATAAAAACAATTCAAACAAGAGTAATTTCCAAATTGGAGTTCCTTACAGCACAAAGACAAAGATGTTTAAACCATTTTTCAGATGGGAAGCATGGCTCCACTGTCTCCAAAAATCCTTATAATCAAAACATAATATGAATATGACATAATATGCAGATTAGTATGAACACTGAGACGAATATACAGATACATATAAGTACATATATGATTAAATACAGATTTAAAAAATGTAAATGAATATGAGTAAAAACATGGAGATAAATTTTAGTACAAATATGGAAAAAAATATAGAAATAAAAACATGAAATTAGTATATAATTTGAATGCAAATTAAATCAATTTCTGTATACATTTTTATTGAAAATGTGGACAATAAACGTGAGTGCAAATATGGAGATAAATGCTAGATAGATAGTAGATATTAGTACAAATATGCTAGATATTAGTACAAATACGATTTAAAATATGGTGATAAGCATGAATGAGGGCAAATATGGAGGTAAAAATAGGCTCAACATGACTATAAATATGGAGTCCATGGATTACATGGACTATATGTATTAGTGTAAATGTGAGCATGAATAAGGATTTAAACATGAAAAAAACTGACTATAGTAGTATTTATGTTAAAAAATTAGTACCTTTGTCTTAATAATTTAGAAGTAAAACGCCTAAAAAACACATATTGCCATGAAAAAAGCAAAAAAATTTGCGAAGAATATTTGCAGGTTCCGCCTTATTGTGGAGATTTTGTCATGATACCAGTCAGCGGCCACTAGAGGTCGCTGCTGAACTGTGAGCTGGCCTCTCCCTTCCACAGCTGGCTCTGATCATCATTAATGTTTCCCCTCTGTTCATTGGTCTTTAGCCCTCTGTT
>JBBPCX010000002.1:355503-379648 GCA_037974365.1 Hydrocynus forskahlii
GTAATTTTTTGTGCAGGTTTTGTTAAATATTGACGCCAGGCTAGCAGGAACACGCTTTTAACACCATCTGTAACATGTTCGGGGCAACCTAAGGCAGCACAGCCGCTGGGGTTGGGTCCATTTTCAGGAAGACGGGAAAGAGTGGCTGCTCCACTTTTCTCCAGATTACGCATTGGGAAATCAGGGATGACACGGGAAGCCATTCGCTGAAATATTGATCAGCAGGGTTAAATATTTCCTCACTGCTCATGCTATAAATGGACCCTGAGTCCGACTCTTCTCCCCAGTGTAAAACCTTTAGCTCGTGTCCTGCTCACTCATGTTTCAGGGGCTCCCCACCCTGTCCTTACACACAAATCTGGCCTCCAGCTAAGTACACCCTGCTTACCAGCACTCACTGAATACTGCATTAGTCCTGCTTCAAATGGGCTCCTTAAGTCACTTGTTGCATCTCTTATAAGGAACATCGTGTCCTTGTAGCTCCTGCAGCAGGATGGCTATGATCTAACGAAGGCCCAAACTTTTTTTTTTCTTTCTTCCGCAAAAGTTTGCAAATGTTCCTTAATGTGTTCTGAGACTGGATTTTTGTAAAGGATTTGTGAAAAAGAAAAAAATGTAAGCAATTTTTTTCTGTAAAATATTTTAAAAGAACAAGAATTATTCTAAAAAAATGTGTACATATTGCTTAATCTTACAATAGCCTCAGCCTTATGAGAGTTCATACGATTAACCTTTTCTAACGAATCTTTTAGTCATCAGTAATGAAATTAAGACAATCTTGAGAATATTGTTTTCAAAATATTCTTAACTCACTGCTCAGGCTGAGATCTTTGGACACCTGTTTTAGGACAGCTGCCATGAATCTAGAGATGTTATGATGGCTGTGGAATATCACTTTCTACCAGTGTAAAGTAGGTTAAAAGGTCTTGACAAGCACCAAAATTCCTCCAACACTGACTCATCCAGGATGTCATTTAGGTACCCAGACAAACATCTAAGGAACTGCAGGCCTTGTTCTCCTCAGATGCAGTCAAAGAGATTCCACCATTAGCAAAAGACTGAGCAGGATTTGAATCCTTAGGAGAGCTGTGAGGTGAAAACTAAGACAGGGATCCCGCAGAGATCTGGTGCTAAGATAACACGGCAAGTCCGATAAGAACATCATACCAGCTGTGAAACATGGTGGTGGTATTGCTGTAGTGCTTTCTCCTTCAAGGTTTGCCTGACTTGCGAGAATTGACAGAACCATGAATTCTGATCTCTAAAAGAATATCTTGCAGAATTTCTGGTCTCATCCGTGATCTGAAACTTGGATTATTAAGCAAGGGAACAATCTGGAGAGCAGCAAAATTAAGGTCCTATCAAGTCCCTAACCCCACTGAGATGCTGTGCTCTCTCTTTCCGTGGGTAGGATGGTCCTGCTTCTTCTCCGTCATTTAGCAGAACTGTCAGTTATTAGTAGTTCATGCAGGAAAGCCCCTCAGTGTGGTTAAATTAAAGTAATTCAGTAAGTTAAAGTAAGACGGGCGGGCCAACCAGTTATTTAGTGTAATTACTTGACATGATACAGGTCTTGCAGAACTTTTTTTCTTCAATAAATGAAATGATCTCTTAACACTGTGTATGTTCTCCTCATTTGATATTAGATTTTATATGAAGAACAGAAACAAATATGCCAAAAACTAATACAAATACAGAGGGCAGACACATTTTAATTGTCCTATAAATATGGATCTTCTTTGAGTTGATGGTGGTGTGTTAGTTGAGTGGGAGAGGAATGCTACTTACTTACCCCACGCATCCTGGCATGATTGCAGGTGATCCCGTTAATTACACCATACACTTCTACACTGTGGGGTCAAAACGTCTGTTTACTTTAAACTCTGGAATGAAGTAGAGAGACACACCAGTTGTGCATGAAAGCTTCAGCTGTCTAAAGAATAAACACAGACAGCAAAACACAGAGAAAAGCACTGACCAACAGAACAAGTTTTGGAGGAGCAGCTCATGAGCCTGCCCAAGATCTAAAGGGGTTTAAAGCCCTCTAGTGTTGGGCTGTGCACTCTCTAGAATGATGGAGATCCATCCAGTACCTTTGTCTATCAGTACTCCTTTAGTTTATTTGATCCAAGTCAGAACCTGAATCCTTCCGAGCTGCTGGAGGACCTGCAGGTCTGGAGGATCCCTGAGAGCTGATGCTTCCACACACGTATGAGGATCCTCAGTGATGTGACAGAACTTTCCTATTGGCTTGCCAACTAATGTTTCTTTAAATCTTCAGAGGGTGATAAACCTTCTGGGAGATGTCTCCAGTACTTCTGAACACGTTTTGGGAGTATGCCGATCCCGTTCATCATTGGGTGAGCATCACCTGGCTGAGCTTTACTGCAGAACTGCAGACAAGAGAAAACTGGCAGGTCTGCACATTTATCTCCACCTCTAAGAAAAATGTGGATTGTTTAAACCTATATGTTCTATAAATATATATAGAACCATATACAGTCCATGTGGTTACTGAAAAATTAACACTACACAGTCTGCAGCACTACGAGTGCACTACACAGTATACACGTTTGTGTCCATCATCATAGCAGTAATCAAATGTTGGACTCTTTTTAAGAAAAGATAAGATAACCATGTATTAGTCCTAAATGTGGGAAATTTGCGATAAATAGGCTTTTATTAATAATTAAAATGTTACTAAATGTCAGTAATAAATCAAATATTTCATATAATGAGACTGCTGTTATGTTTCATGTGTTTTAAGAAATTGGATCTACTGAAATGGAAGCTTATATTCTACCAAAGCATTGGGCTGTGGAGTCTGGAGTGATGGAGGTCCATCCAGTATTTTTCGGATGAGATTTGGGAGGAGATGCAGTGGAAATTGTGATCCAGAACTGATCATCCAATATCAGTTCCTGACCTCACTAATGCTCTCATACAATCAAATCCGCACAGCAATGTTCCAGCATCAGTACCTGACCTCACTAATGCTCTCATACAATCAAATCCTCACATGATCTCTTTTAATCTAATACTCACAGCAATGTTCCAACATCAGTACCTGATCTCATTAATGCTCTTGTGCAATCAAATTCTCAAAGCAAAGTTCCAACATCAGTTCCTGACCTCGCTAGTGCTCTTGGATCTCCAATCAAATTCTCACAGCTATGTCCCAGCCTCAGTACAGCTGTCTCATGATGAGAAATAACTGGGTTGCCCTTCAGCCTGTGTTCCAGAGATGAATGAGTGGACTCTGTGTGGTTTGGTTGTCCTGAATGGCCAATTGAGAAGCAGTAGTTCCCACATGAGGTAAGAAACATACTTGAGCAGAATTCTGTGTCTCTGTGTTTTACAGCCGGCCCAGCCCAGTTTTATGTGATGCACCAGATGTGGTCTCCATCTCAATCTGTGTTTGAGTGTGTGTGTGTGTGTGTGTGTGTGTGTGTGTTTGTGTGTGTTTGTGTGTGTGTGTCCCAGTTGTGGATTCACATTCACAAAAGTGTCTTTAGGAAACAAATGTTTATTTTTCCCAGAAATTACATTTAGAGGCCCACATATAACTGTTAATATCTGTGTTGCTTTACATACTAAAAAGAGGCCCGATTAATTTTTACATGACCCCATCACACCTCATAATTAAACAAGTTGCTTTTGTTACTGTGCCTTTAAGACTAACATATGTAAACGAGCTCCATTCTGATTGGCTGCCCTGTTATGCACCTCATTCAAAAAGCATTCTGAGCTGAAACACTACTTTTAATGTCAGTGTGTATGGGTAGGGCCTCATAAATGCCATCATGGCCAAATGCAGTCAAATCTTCACAGCAATGTTCCAGCATCCGTACCTGACCCTACTAATGGTCTTGGGGCTCCGATAAAACTCTGACAGCAATGTTTTAACACCATGCTCTCATGGCTGCATGTGGTCAAATCCTTACGGTAATGTTCCGACGTCACTACCTGACCTCACTCATGCTCTTGTGCAATCAAATTCTCACAGTGATTTTCCAGCATCAGTACCCTACCTCACTAATGCTCTCAGGGCTGCAGTCAAATCCTCTCAACAATGGGCCATTCCGGGGCGGAACACCACTTTTTGAGACCTCAACAGTGTCTACACACAATATCAAACCATTTTCCTTCACAAAAATGAGGAAAATTCATTCTTCCATCAGACGATGTTCTGAGGGTCATTCTGATGGACATGGGCAATTTTTTTGGTCCTCCTGATGGAATGTAGCTTTAGTCTGGAAAGAAATCAGCTTTAAAAAACATACTGACACATTTTCCAATGTTTTTTTTTCAATCTAATGTGGTTTAGTGGAAGAGAAAATTATACAATTAATGAACCATTATTATGCAGCATTAGCAACCCCCTAGCAACCACCACAGTAACCACAGGAACCAGCAAGCAACAACTTAGCCACACCCTAGAAACACCCTAGCGAATTAAAAAAAGCAATCTAGGCTGAAACATCTGTGAGTTTGGGTGTGGTCTCACTAAAGCTCTCATGGCTGAAGGGAGTCAAATCCTCACAGCAATGTTCAAACATCTGCACCACTTCCTATAGCAACTACAATCAATTCACATTTTCTCACAGAAACACATTCTAATTATGCATTATTATTTTGATTAAAAAAGGAATAAACCCTAATATTTTACCCTGTTATGTAAATCTATGTAAATCTCTTATGTTTGTGTGTGTGAGGTCAGCATGTTAATCGTTGATAAAGTTGATGTTTCTCTGGTGGTCTGGAGAGCGAAAGCGTAGCAAGATCAGGTGAAGCGCGGATGAGACGGGGTGTGAATCATGTGAGGGGCTGTTTTTAATAACATCTGTAACTGCACACATTAATCCACGGTGATGGGGGGAATGTGGGGGCACCGAGCGGACTATTTTATCAGCTGACGGGGAGCGGGGAAAGTGCCGAAATAGTTTCCTTTGTCTTGTTCAGGAGAGAGACTTCAGCAGACATTTGGACCATTTCACCCATGATTGCCCTAAAATGCAGGAATGTGCTTAAAGGAGCGGGGTTTGTGTCGGAAAGGGGCTCTTTATCAGGCCTCATGCACATATTTTAGCCATCTATCTGGAACTGAGCGGAGGCTAGAATGCAGGCAATTGCTCCCCCAAACCTCCGAAAAACATGCTCCAGAACCGTTTAGAAATGCCCGGCGTTTTTACCCGTGCCCTCGGCGTTCCCTGACCAGCAGCTTTGATCAAAGTTATCTCCACCAAACGAGCTAAATTGCTGCATCATCAACCAACCCTTCAAAACTTCTAAAGAGTATAATTAGTAATTCCAACATTAATAACACAAAACGAATAGCCAACCTTTGCCTTTAATCTTCAGCTCGACCGATTTTTTTTCTTTTCCCCCACTTTACTTCTTCTCGTTTTATTTATTTATTTATTTTTAGTGAATGACCCACACAGGCCACAAGCCACACTGCATGGCTGGCCAGTACGAAATCACAGAGTGGTTTTATTGATGGAAGTGGAGGGTAAAGGTTGAGCAGCATCAGGAGCCCAGAAATGCTCTGAAAGAGAGAGGAACCATTCCCAAAGCCTTACTGCCCAAAACACAGCTGTAACACACACACCGGACAAGATTTGCAACCTCTGTTTTCTTTCTTCAGGCTTTTTAAAAATCAGAACCCCTTTTTTGGCCAGGGACACTCACATGTAGGATGCTGAATTTGGGAAAATGGACACATGTAAATGGACAATGCAGAATATGAAACATACAAATAACTACAATACACAGCGAAAATGGGTGTCACCAAAAAGTACAATCAGAAACCGAATCAGAGAACTTTATTGCTTATGTTTCAACTGATCAGACACACAGAGATACAGAGACAAGAACAATATAAAATATAAAGTCTAATTAAATCTAGTCAAAACTCAGATGGCTGAATAAGCCTTTAAGACTCAGTAGAGTCAACAACCCCCCCCTCACTGGACCCTGCTGAGTCTGAAGGTTCCTTGACTTGTTTGAGCCTAGAGAATGTGAGAAAGAATTTACACTACTGACTATAAGGAGGTATTGAATCTACTGAGTCTGAGGAACCATTGACTCTACTGAGTCTAAGGACATTTCTAAGGGTTTGTGGAACTCAGCAGGGTCAATGGCTAATAAAGATCAGTTGGCTCAACAGCTTCTTGAGCCCAGCAAAGTAAAGACTTCCTCAGAGTCAGCAGGGTTAACTGGTCTTCAGAGCAGGGCCAGTGCCTCTTCCTTAGGTAAACGGCTTCTCAGGATTTGACCTATTTGAACGTGAAGAGCCATTAGCCCAACTGTGGAGTCGCTGACCCTGGTGAGTCTGAAAAAGCATTTACTCTAATGAGACAGAGGAAGCTAGAGTTTAGATTCTCTGCCCGAACCCGAACACGGGCCGAGCCCGATATTTCCTGTCACTGTCCTCGGGCTGGGCCGGGCCGGGCCGGGCCGTGACCAAGCGCTCCGAGTGTCAGTTTACGAACGCACCCACAGCTGAGAATGTGTGTTATAACGGCCCACGTATTAAAAAACTGTCGGGTTTAATCGGGCTCGGGCCGAGCTGGACTCGGACACAAGGTGCACGGGCTTGGGTAGGGTCGTGTTTCATTTTTTGGGCCCGATCTAAACTCTAGAGGAAGCTATTGACCTTAGTGAGCCTGAAGACTTGTTGGCCATAATGTGCTTGAATAGCCCTTGACCTAAATGTGGAGTCACTGATCCAGCTGAGTCTGAGGAAGTTATTGAGGGTGTGTTCAGCTCAGTAGGACTGATGGCTACTCAAGAGCAATAGGCTCAACATCTGATGTATATGCTTCCTCAGAGTCAGTAGGATGATTTTTTAAACTCAATAGGGTCATCTGGCTCCTTGTTTGAGAAATCGTTACTTAGGGTCATTGGGTCATACTGAGTCTGAGAGTCTTGAGTCTAATGGTCTATTGACCTGTTTGCGCCACTGGACTTGTCCAAAGACGTCTTAGCACTACTGAGCCTACTGAGTCTGAAGAAGTTATTGAGGGTTTATGGATCTCAGTGGGGCTAATGGTAACTCAGAGATGCTCTCTGAATAGATGAGTCTTTAGGAGGTTTAGGGATGGCAGATCCAGACAATTTTCCTTGGAGGAGAATGAGTAGGAACATAAGTTTTAATGATAGGATTAAGGTAGCTGGGTGCAGACCCAGATGTCACCCTGGCTACTCAGGTTCAATGAGGATCCTGACTTTATCCATTGACCTCTTTCAGCATGAGCAGCCATTAGCCCAACTGAGGTGTCTGGAGAATCATTGATCCTGAATATTGTATCCCTAGACTTATGTTATAAGCCATTAACAGCATTTACAGGGCTGAACTCTCCTGAGGCTGAGGAAACAGTGACCCATAAGCCTGGTGAGTCTGAGGAACTGCTGACCCTACTTACAGAGGGGAGGGACCATCATCAAATCTATTAAGTTTGAGGATACTTTGACCTGTTTATGTCTGAGGAGCCATTGACTCTACCGAATCTGAGAAAGCATTGATGCAAGTGAGCCTGAGGAGCCATTGATAGAACAGAATCTGAGGAGGAGTTACAGACCAGTTTGAGGAGTTTTAGGTACAAGGAAAATTGACCCTACTGAGTCTGAGCAGACTTTTGAATCTGTGAGGTCTGAGGAACCATTGATCCTATTGTGTCTGATGAGTCATTGAGCCAATCATGTCTGAGGAGACATTGACTCAACTGAGGAGCCACTGGACCTGTTGAGTATGAGGGTTCACTGACATGTTTGAGTCAGAGGAATCCCTGACCCCACTGCAGGTGGAGAGCCCACCTAACCTGTGAAGTCATTGACCCAACTGACCCTCTTGAGTTAAAAAAATCATTGACCCTTCTGAGTCTGAGAAACTCTTTACCCTACTGAGTCTGAATCTACTAAATCATTGACTCTACCAAGTCTAATTAGCCATTGACCCTACTGGCCCCCAGTGAAACTACTAACCTGGGTCTCTGCTCTAAATACCTCATTCACATGACTGGGGTAGAACTTCTGACAGAGTCCTCTCTGAGCTGAGAAATGTGTGAAATAAAGGAGGAGTCTAGAAGTGGGACTGAGAGTCACTGCCTGTAAAGCTATGGCTAGTCCTATAAAAGTGTAAGGCCGGTGAAAACATGATTGTGACAGATGAGACAAATGAGATTCAAGCAGGGGATGCATTTCCCAAAAGCCTGACAGGGTGACGATAAGTGCAGTTAACCATTATACGATGGAACGAGTAATTAAAGTGATTTTGCACTCTTGGCTGTTTACATAAGTGCTGTGTTATGACACTCTTGAGAAAAAACAAGCTCTGAACGGATACGGTTCACTGCTGTGTCACTCTTCCAGTCATAAAAACATCAAACCAGCAAATCCTGCCAACTTTGCAACACTCAGCCTTCACAAAAAAGTGGACCAACCTGTCCTGGCGATGTGTTTGGGGGAGTCTTGGACCATTCCTGCAAAACCAAACCCCAAATTGAACATCAAAGAGATGAGCTGGCTTTTGGCAGCTATAAATCAAGTTTTCAAAAACACAGCCGCTTTCAGCCTCAGAACTGGCTGGTGTGCCTTCAGTCCCGCCAGTTACTTGGCTCATTGAGCTCCAGCTTAGTTACTGAGCAGAGAGTTTTTAAAATTGTACTAAGATTTAAATTTGGATTTGATAAAGTTGTATTTTATGTTTTACTTTATGTAAAGATGGATTTTTGCATTTACAGAAAGTGAGTTAAAATGCAAATGTAATTTATTACCTAACTATACGATAAATTAATTTTACAGCATTTTCTTTTACATTGAAAGTTTTGTTCTTTCATGATAATTTTGTTTGTGGTTTTTACCTGTAACCCGCCTATGCATATGTGCGTATGTGGGTGTGTGTGTGTGTGTGTGTGTGTGTGTGTGATTTGGATATTGCGGGCTGATCAGTTATAGGTGTTGTAGGGTTTTGTAGTGCGACAGCCCAGGGCTACATGTGCTACCTCATGCTGAAGTTCAGGCGTTCTGCACGGACCTGCCGCTCGGCTCTGGGATCATTCCTGGCATTCTTCCTCAGGCTCCCTTGCTGCTGCCGCTACATGTAAATACACTACAAACAAGCTCACAGCACACTCAACACAGCTAACAGTTTTCTTTTTTGTAGCAGTTAGCATGAATGTGGCCTTGTGCTGCACTGGAGGGTGGCCGGTTATCACTTACAGACTCTCCCCCATGGAAGACCACCTTCAGTAGCCAGGCTATAAAGCAGTAGAAGCTCAGTGGTTACTTATTGTACTTTGCAGAGAAAATAAGCATAAAAAGAAAAGCAAGAGTAAAGAGTTCATACAGAACAAAAGTTGGACTTAAGAGAAATTAAAAGAAGTTAAACAAAAGTAACGGTAAGCAAAGGTTAAGGCCCTGATTTATTTCTCCAAAATTTCTTTCTGTTTTTTGTGTAGTTGGTAACTAGTACAATCAATTTCAGCACAGCTTTCTTATTCTGATTCTATTCTGATTCTGATTATTCTTCATCTACCTGAAGCGAAATGAATGAATGGCTCTGAATGAGCCGCACCCGGTTAGGGAGGTTTGTGAGTAAGAGACTCATCCCCATGAAGTCTCTAACAAGCAGTGTTTTGGATGTTCTGTCATTAGCTACAGGTGGCACGGTAAAGTACGTTCTTCCACTTTCACCTCTCCCCCAAACATCACACCACCCTCTTGTCTTTCTGAGCTGTGTCCCACTACAAAAAAAGACAGCAGCCCAGTGAACACCTTTTAGTTCCTTTAGTCTTAGTTTTGACAGGATAAGAATCAGATAAGATTGAGCTAAAAAAGAAAGGGAAGAGAAAAGACGACAGAAAGAAAAGGAGAAGGGCAGATTGGAACATGTTGGAAGGGGAGTGCCAGGCTTTTCAGACTTTTTTAATGTTAAGACGTGTCTAATAATCACCTCCTTACACTCCTTTACCTGGCTCCCTCATCAATCTACTTCACTTCAGTGCAGCTTTATTTGGATGGTGCTTTCTGAAGAATGGGAATTTCTGAAGCAACGTTTCTTCTAACCAATCTTTTCCAAATGATGTCACCTTCTGTGTACCCTCTGCTCCTCCCTGAGCCGAGGTCCAAGTTGATTTCTGCACTTTGGCTCATAAATATCCACTGCTTTTAGTTGCCAAAATGATTCTCCACACCTTCATCTCTGGCTGTTTGGACTGAAATTCTCTTCTTGCTGGTGTTAGTCCTTCAGGGGCTTCAGATGGTCTAGAATTTCCTCTACTGTTCACAAACAAGCATCTTAACAACCTTGATTCTTCTCATTTCTCAGATCTTCTTCACATCTACAGTCTAACCTTCACAGCTTCACCAAGCTTACCCCTGTCTCATTCCATCTCTAGAAATCTCTACCCGAGATTTTTAAATTTACTTTCCGTACTGAATTTATTCTTGGCCCTGAGTTGATATTCGGTCCTGAACTGATCCTCAGTCCTGAGTTGATCCTCATTTCTGAAGTGATCCTCAGTCCTGAATTTGAACTCAGCTGGTCCAACTGGTGTCTCTTCACATAATTCTGTGCCTTCCTGTTCTCTTTTCTGATGTCTCATGCTGTGTGTTCACTATTTATTGGGAGCATAATTGAGTTTTTAAAAGCAGTTTATTATTATTATTATGTTGCAACAATCAAGCATTTAAGCCCATGGTCAAAATTTATGTGTATCTCACTAAAAAAGTACTTCCTTCATTTTTCAAGAGGTTAAAGCTTCGTTTCAATCCACAAAGAAACCCACCCAGTGTTGTCACGCCCCCTGCTTTTCTATTTAAGGAACAGAGTGCCCCCTCCAGAGCACTGTCACTTAATTCAGTATCACTGCTCTTTCAGTTCTACTCCTGTTATAAGGACCTCCCCCAGTGACCTCTGAAGTTTTAAGTCCGTTTTCACTCTGGATGAGCCGCTCTGTTCAAATTAAGCTCCAGTGTGGTTAAAAATAATTTTCACTTTGTCATTTTTCACCATCTTTCTACAAAACCTTTTTTTTTTTTTTTTTTATTTTTTTTTTTTTATGATGACGCTGGAGATTATTATTCTAAACAGACTCTTCTTGTAAACACTGACTGTGTCACTGTAAAACTGGGCTTTTCTTTAGAACATAACAGGAAAACAAGGAGCAAAGCAGCAGAATGGCACTTGTATATAAGCTGATTTGCAAATTCGCCTAAAGTAATCAGGTTTTATTCTGACTGAACAGATACTTTTGAGTACTGAATGTAAACCCATGTGGACTAAAATCTGATCAGAATCAGAACCAGATAAAGGACACATGACACAAGTAGGCATCAGCAGCGTCATGGTAGTGTCAGCAAGCCTAGACGGCTGGCTGGTGGGAATGCTTAATTAGGTCAGTGAGTTAGCTTGCTATTAAGTGTGAAATAATTAGTCTTAATCCAAGGTCATCATAGTCCCACTTCCGTTGCCTGCAGAAGTTAACTCCCAACCATCATCCACCATGCTGATCCTGAATAGAGAACATTTATAAGGACACTTTGCTCTCCATCTTTGCAGAGTTTGAGATGGGATTTCTAAGCTACATACCAACTGTTAACCTGTCCCGGCAATGTTGTTAATGTGGGCTTACATTGTTGACTGAAGTAAAAGATAATAAATGTTTTACTTTATAGATCAAATCATATATTTTTCATTCAATTTTATATGACTGATGCATTTGGAGAATATTCAAGTGCCTCAGGGAGGAGTGGAAGGCACGCAATGATCAGATGGCAGTGATTAGGTAAAAGGAATGTTGTTCCAGGAACAGCGAACAGACATTGATCCAGGAACATGTCTACAGCACAAATCGTCCCCAAGTGAGCCTCATTTTCATGGACTGAAGCAGAAATAATCAGCAACAAAGATCAAGTATAATTTATCCTACAATTGATCTTAAAAAGAGAATGTACAATTTAAGAACTAAAGTTTTAAAACCAATCAAATCAGATACTAAGGCAAATTAGAATAAACAGACACAAATTAGACAAATTATGAAATCCATAACATGAATAATAACAAGAGTAACTACAAAAGATGAACCCCATGACTAAAAGATCAGATCAGATCAAGATCAAGATCAAGATCAAAGATTTATTGTCATATGTACAGAGTACAGTGCATAAAGTACAATGAAATTCTTACTTGAATGCTTCTTCACAGCATAGACAATTAACATGGATATAGACATATAACGTGTGCCACATTAACATTAACAATGCAACACGTAAAATACAAGTACAACCATATAAAAATTAGCAGCAGAGTGTTGGCAAGAAATATAAATACAGCGCACTACACAAAATGTCTGTGCAAAGTAACAGTGTGGGAGGGGTCAGTGCAAGAATAAGTAAAAGTGTCAGTGCTGGAGTTCCATATGTTATTGCAGACTAGTGTGTATTAAACAGTCTGATACCAGAGGGGTAGAAACTGTTTCTGAATCTCTCAGTACATGCTCGGATTATCCTGAGGGCAGGTAGGAGAAAAGTGTAAAAGCAGGGTGAGTAGAGTCCTTCATGATGCGGTTTGTCTTCCTGAGACAGCGTGTGGAGTGATGTCCTGATGATTCTCTGGGCAGTTTTAACCACCCTCTCCAGAGCCATTCTGTCCTGAGCTGTGCAGCTGCCGTACCAGGATGTGATGCACCCTGTGAGGATGGACTCCACAGCACACATGTAGAAGCTGGTGAGGACTGTGGAGGACACCTGAGCTTTCCTCCGACGCCTGAGGAAGTAGAGGCGCTGATGGGCTTTTTTAAAGACAGCTGCTATGTGCTCAGTCCACTTGAAGCTGTTGTTTATGGTGACTCCAAGGAATTAAAGCTGCTGACCCCCTCAACAGCATCTCCACCGATGTAAATGGGTGCATGAGCTTCGTCCTGTTTCCTGTAGTCGATGACCAGCTCCTTAGTTTTGCTGACATTGAGAGACAGGTTATTATCCTGAAACCAGTCTGTAAGGAGCCTCACCTCTTCTCTGTAGGCCGTCTCATTGTTGTCGGTGATCAGGCCCACAATAGTGGTGTCGTCAGCAAACTTTATGATTGTGTTGGAGCTGTGTCTTGCCACACAGTCATGTGTGAGCAGGGAGTATAGCAGCGGGCTCAGCACACTGCCCTGTGGCGGATTCGGGTGGAGGAGATGTTTCAGCCAATGCGAACGTGTTGGGGTCTATTTGTGAGAAAATCTAGGATTCAGTTGCACAGAGTCCCAGATCCAGCAGTTAATGGATCAGTTTGGATGGGATTACCGTGTTAAACGCAGAGCTGTAATCCACATACAACAGTCTGGCATTAGTGGGAATCGAAACCCGGTTCTGATTTAGAACCAGTTCTAATTTTGCGAAGCACCGGAATCGTTTACCTCCGAACGTTATCGGTTCCTCTAACGATTCTTTTGGACTTTTTCCTGCGTCATGTGCGATGACGTCACACTCCGCGACTCGAATTATCATGGAGCGGAGAAAGCGGTCCGTGGCGTGGTTGCATTTTAACAAAACAAACGACGGATGCGTTTGTAACCAGTGTAGTTTCGTTTTAACTTGCAAGGGTGGTAACACTGCCAACATGCTAAAACATGACTTAACAGAGCATTAAACATAGCATTAAAATTCAAGAATGCCATGTGTTCGATTCTCAGCGCTCGAGTGCAAGCTCTGTGGTTTCCATAGACAAGGGTAACTTTAACTACAGTGCCACTTATTATCAATACTAAGTTATTTTTATAATTATATTTTCATATTTGAACCATATTATTTATTGTTTAAAGGAAGTGCATAACTTATTGTTCAAGTGTTTATATTTGCAAGATTGAGTTCTGACATTAAAAAAACAGCTGCTTTCGAAGCTAAAAAAATGGCATGACTACCTTTTTTAAATCAGGGTCTGTTCTTTCCTCCCTCAGAACGGGAGCATTTATTTACTGTCTCCAAAAAGAACATTAGAGTGACGAGAATCACTCACAGAGCGCCCATGTAAAACTCCAAACACTCCGTGAAAGACTACTTCTCCCAGCCTCCCTAGAGGCTCAATTACCCAGAATGCAAAGTTTTTTTTAAGGCAACAGGCTCATCCTGTAACACTGTTTAGGAATCGATAATGGAATCGATAAGGAATTGGATCGATAAGAAGAATCCCCCATCCCTCTCTGGCATAGCAGTTTTTGTTCTCCAGATGGGTCAGGGTGGTGTGAAGTGTGTGTGAAATGCCGTCCTCTGTGGATCTATTCTGATGAAATGCGAATTGTAGTGGGTCCTGTTTGGTAAAGTGTCCTAAATGTGTCCCAGCACCAACCTTTCAAAGCACATTACTCGTGCTGGTGTAGTTTTGTTTGTAAACTCAAAAAGGGCATAAAACGCATTCAGCTCGTCGGGTAGAGACGGCAGCAGTGAACATGGGCGTTTCCGGTTTATAGTTCGTCAGAGTCCAAATTCCCTGCCACATCTGGTGCGTGTCTTGCGTGGAGTTAAACTCCGAATCCATTTTCCTGCTGTATTCACGTTTTGTGAAGGTGTTGGCCTTCCTGAGATCGTACCTGCACTTCTTCTACGCATATATGCCACCAGACTGAAATGCGTGTGTGCAATTCTGGATTTTATTCCTGATTTCTGTGTTGATCCTTGGTTCTTGGTTAGGAAACGTGCAGACAGTTTTGCGGGGTACATGGTCACTCACGCAGTGTCTGATGAAGTGAGTGACCACTGTGGTATCCTCGTCCAGGTCAGAGGACGAGTTCCTGAACATGTCCCAGTCCACAGAGTCCAGACAGTCCTGCAGTTTCTCCTCCGCCTCCTGTGTCCAGTGCTTCAGTTTCTTTTTGTAAACAGGAAGCAGCAGCACCGAGGCATGATCTGACTGGCCGAGGTGTGCATGCGGGAGGGAGACATATGCGTCTTTATGTGGTGTGTAACAGTGGTCCAGGGTTGTATTTCCTCAAGTGGTACACGAGACATGTTGATGATATTTAGGACAAACATTCCTAAAGTTGGCCCGGTTAAAGTCCCCAGAAATAAAGTCTATCAGGATGCGCAATCTCATACCTGGAGATGGTATTGTACAGTTCATTCAGAGTGCAGAGGTCCGGAGTGTAGTTCTGTGAAATTACTTCCACATCCATACATCATGCGATGCTGATGAGAAAGCACACACCACCTCCTCTCTTCTTCTCAGAGGATTCCGTCCGATCAGCGTGGTAGACCGAGAAGCCCCCTGGCTGGACCAAACACAGCAGGTCCGTAGCTCTATTTGAAGGTTGAGTCTTCCTTTGAGATCATCCAGTTTGTTTTCCAGAGACTGGACACTGGACAGGAAGATGCTGGGCATCGGAGGCCGTAGTCCACGCTGCTTCGCTCTCACCTGGACGCCCGCTCTGATCATCTGCATTATTTATACTGACCATTGTCAAGATGTACGATGAAATACTGCCAAGAAGAAAGGATGACCAATCAAATTTCTCCCAAAGTGAATGATGAGTGATGTGAGGGTCGCCAGTAATGAACCATAGAGCAGAGTGGGATACAGAATCTGGTGATTTAGGAGGAGCAGCGGTTCTGTATATCACATCTCCACAGCCCAGAACTGACAGTAGAACCTTTTTTCCTGGTGTGGAAACACATTTTGGAATGACTAGAAGCAGAGATTTTGTCTCTATTTGCCTGTAAACTTCTCAAAGTGGCTTTAAAGTACATTGGTCTTCTAGATTTGTGCCAGGGAACATGTTTCCTATGTTGGATCTCCTCCGGGTGGTGATATTAAAAAAGGGTGGGAAGGGAACTCGTCCCCCAGATTGTACCCCATTAAAATAGTATCACATGTAAAACAGTCTAGAACCGGTGTTTACCCTCAGAACTCACTGGTGGAACTTCTATATAAAGAGCTGTCTTGCTGCATAATGGCAATTTGTTGCTCCTCCGGCACAGATCCTTGCTGCTCATGTTCTAATGGTTAAGGGAAATTTACAGCTTCTAGAAACAGGTTGAAGGGTAACGTCAGGTCTGCTGTTTCTCATGTAAAAGGTTCTTCGTGACTGTTTCAGGAACCAAGATGGCATTAAATACAGCTGCTGTTTTTACTCTTGTGCAATTTCACCAAAACGAAAGGCTAATTTGTCTCTGACATGTTTTATTATCTGCTGCCAGAGGGATGACATGGACTCACTGAAACAATGGCCACGGCCATCTGGATCCAACACTTATGACATCAGGGTGTTGTCTTACACACACACATACACACACACACACACACTCTGGAGAAAGATCAAGCTCACAGGCCCGGCAGCTCACACAGTGTCACAGGTATGCGCTTCATCTTCAGGTGTCGACCACAACAGAGGGAACACAGAGCCGCTGTGTCTTTTGATTGATGGAGAACCAGCGGTCTTAAGTGACACTTCTGCATTTGGCCAAGGGGGGAAGAGGCCTGCCAGGTTTACCTTGAGAAATAACAAAGTCTGTACTTCTTTCTTATACCTGTAGCACTAACTGTGCAGAAAAATAATTATAATAAAACATTGTATTCACAATTTATAACTCTGCACATTAATAATGGGGGGGGGGGCTTTATAATCTTCTTGGCCTAAAGGTCTAATGATAATATACAGATGTTTAATTTTTAGTAGAATCATCATACCTGTTGTTTTTTAGCTCTTCATGCAGACTTTTTTAAAGAATTTTTTTTACATGTTTTGTTTGGAAACAATATGATTAAAATATTAAATTGTTAAGAGTCCGCTCCCATTGCTTAGACTGACTGTGGCTGGACTCCATTGAAACATAAGATGATATCATCAATTCTAGATTTGTCACTGACTGTAAAGCTGCACTTTAAGCAGGTTTCAGTGATTTCTTGAAACATGACTGAATGTAGATCCGTAGTGTAAATGGGTTTCCGTTGGTTCTAGAAGTGACTGACTGTAGAGCTATACTGCTAGCACATTCCATTTTGCGTGTGGAGCTTGTAACAGACATGAAGGTTGCGTGCATCATTTCTGAAGTGACTCTTTCAGTAAAGAGTTCTGGCACATAGCTGCTGCTGTTCACCGTCTGACACACAAACACTGGTTACAACGCCTGACACAGAATAACTGGTTAGACCATTTGACTCGCACCCACTGTTTAGATCGCTGCTCCCACTCATAGTCAGTAATGGCTTTAGAATGGATTTAAAGGATTTAGAATCTCCAGAGGGAGAACGTCACTCTAGTCAGATTCAAGATAAAGAATCCTGAATCTTGAATCTGACTAGAGTGACGTTCTCCCTCACGAAACTGGCGCCACCCACTGTAGATCAGGACATGATTGCCTGATCCCACATCCTAAAGATGTTTGTGGTTAATCCTCCTGAAGGCCTAACCAATGGTAGAGCATGCATAGACCTACCTAAATACCACAAAGAAGAACATCCTGATTTTTTCATTTTCTGTTGGGCGTTTTAAGAATTACACTCAACAAAAACTTAATGCAGTCAGACCAGAACTTCAGTACTTAAATAGAAACATTGTTCCACTGAAAAAAAAGATAAAAATGACAGATGTGTATTTTCTTGAGTTCCCAGAAATCATTAGTTCTTCTCTAAAGGCCTGGAAGGCCCTGAGGGTTCCAAAATCTAGCCAAATGATTGCCATTCTCAGCATAATTTATTCTCTTTTCATCACATCAAAAGCACCGCTATTAGTACTGCAGTTCCACCTTTTATACTAGTAAAACTGTACAAAATAAATCAGTCATAAAGCCAGCCTCAGAGTTCACAAAAGTTACTAAAGAAAAGCAAACAGGGAGTCCCTCGGCGCTCGTTAGGCCACACTGCAGCTCACGGTGTTGGTGGTTCTCAGTGGATGCTTTTGATGTAAATGGGTCAAAAACAGTAACGGCCTCCATTCAGAGCCATCACTGACCAGAGAAAATGCAGCTAAAGTGCCCCAACACTCACAGAGGGACGCTTTCTCCCCTTCTCTCTTCTTATCAAGCTCTTTCTCTCTGCCAGCTCACTGGTTTAACATTAAGACGAATGAGTCAGGCCGCATTCCAGCAGTGGGAAACAGGCAGTAATGACACACTGCCTGCATGAGACATTGTACGACCCAAGTGCCGCAGTCTTTTGTTCACAGAGCGGGGTGCATTTGAAGATTTTAATCAGCTCTAATGTTTTATACAACGAGCTGTGAGGAAATCCACTCTGTCCCACAAGAAAGAGGAGCTGATTCTGCTTCTCTTTGAACGCTGCAGTGTGTTTTGCCTGCTGGTGCGGCGCAGCGCCAGGAGGAACAAAAAAGGGGCGTTGCAGCCACATAGCAGTGCGAGAATGGCTGAAAAACACTGTGTGTAAATAAGTGAGTAATAGTGGATGTGCGTGACCGAGTATGTGTATGTGTGTGAATGGATGAGTCAGTGTGACTGAGAAAGTTTGCCAACAAGTGTGTAATTGGGTGAATGAGTGAATGAGTATTATGTCACTGTCAGAACAAAAAAAGGTAACATTTCAGGTACTGTCTATGAAAGTTGTCATTTTGGTCCGTTCATCCTGAAAATGAGACACAAGGCAAAGTCTTTTCATAGTCTGTGGAAAAAAGTAAATATTAAAATTATAAAATAAAAATGTAAGCAGGTTTCAGTTAGTTTTAGATATGTCACTGATTGTAGGGTCATAGAGTAGGCAAGTTTCATTTAATTCTAGATATATCACTGACTGTGGAGCTGTACTGTGGAGCTGTACTGTCAGGTAATCCATGTTGTATGTGGATGTGGTCATGTGTCTGTGTGAATATTTCCAGGACTCAGGTTGCTCGATCACCATTCTGATGCTTCTGGTTGCTTGTGATGGCATCACCTTTACAAAGCCTTCTCTGCCTTTCCTCGAGAAGCTGCTGACCAAGCTTTTGTTTGTGATCTTTTCTGAGCTGTTTAAAAGTTAGTTATTTCTTCTAATCCATCTGTTAATTTACTACCACCTTTGAAAAGACTGGTAAAATGATTGGTTTATACAGTGCATGATGTGGTTGACAAAAAGGAAACTCTCCATGCCCTAGGTAAAAATGTTCCACAAGCATTATGTGGTATTACAAGTGGCAAATAATAGACTTTCACAGCCGGAACGCACACCGCAATCAGACAAAGTCCAGTATATAAAACTCACACATGACATTTAAAATTACCTTTTTAAAAATAAGTATTTTGTATAAATTATAATAAATAAATTAGATTTGTGTTGAAGGCTCCCTCAGCCAAGACACTTCAGAAGACCAGTGGAAAAGTGGGTATAGGGGTTCACTTTGTTTTATGTGAAACTGTTTAGAACTCTATTGATTATGAATACAATGAGCGTTGTTTCTTAAATGCTTTCATTGTCCTAGAAAGGTATAAAAACATTTTATTCATTTAATTTTACGAACTATTTTTAATCACAAAGTCAAAATGCCCATCCATTAGGGCCACCCTACTGACATGCCACTGATACGACATCAAAGTGGTACTTGGTTAAGGAAACATCCCCAGTGCTGGTGCTGTTTTAACATGTTGGATCAGGGATTTCGGGGAAGAGCGTTAAAAACTGTGGGAGTCATGCTTTAATTAGTTGTAAAATGCTGTCTAGATTAT
This sequence comes from Hydrocynus forskahlii, assembly GCA_037974365.1. Lineage (NCBI taxonomy): Eukaryota > Metazoa > Chordata > Actinopteri > Characiformes > Alestidae > Hydrocynus > Hydrocynus forskahlii. Next base: position 375,136 of record JBBPCX010000002.1, read on the forward strand.
GCCCCATAGTGCAGCTACATAACGAACAGTGTGGGACTGTCTTGTGGCTGCTTAATTGGTGTTATGGCCACCTGGATTAGGCCCGGTTTAAGCAAATGGTTTAGGAGATAATGATCAAAGTCATGGGTGAAGACCTGAAGGCACACTGGCACTAGAAACCATTCCAAACACAAACATCCCAAATAAACAAGCAAACTGGCAATTATGTCAACAAGCAACCAAGCAAACAAACACACAGACAAATGCCCAGGTGTTTTAATCACACAGGAGTGAAAAAGACCTCGAAGGAGTCACGTTCTTATGAAAAGGTCTCCAAACCGTTCAGAACATCCGAAGGATATTGATTTGGTCCCTAGCATCAGTTTAAAACTGAAATGGTTTGGTGCAGGTGGTTCAAAACTGGTGGCATCATGATTAAGGGACTTTAGCAGTAGATTGGCCTCAACCCTTGAAGATGAGAGACAAGGTGTAGGACTGTGGCAGAGAAGACCATGTGTTGTCAAAATATGGACAAAGCAGGACTTTCCTGAGTGTGCCCAAAATTGTCATCACATGATTGTAGAACTCTTGATAGGTGACAGGAAAAGAAGTCCTGGGAATATAGCTGGGTTTCAAGCACTCTTTCAATATCTGCTCCTTAGCAAGACCTATGCATAGATCTGATCATTTCCTTCAGTTCTGGTTCGCTGAACTATTATTAGTTCACACTGACATCCTTCCAGGTCCAAAGACTACCGTTGCAGCTCAAGGGGAGGTCGTTTGATAATAGTCCTCTGAAGTATACTGTCTATGGCCTACTTGATGACACACACATCATCAAGTGTGTGCCATCAGGGGATGTATCATTATGCAAACTGGCTGGCACTTTTCATTATTTTTTTTTGCTTCTTTGCACTGTTTTGCATGTTTCCCTACTAGCTTAGGATGGCTCAGGGGTTTCCCAAATTCTACAACGCAGCTACAAGTTGGCAAGCCATTCAACCACTTTCAGAAAGCTTCTCAGTGATGCTATACCTCAGCTTCAATGCTTCACAGCCAGGTTGCCCCAGCAAGGCATGAGGCCTCTCGAGGGGTGAGGGACCTTCATGGACAGGAACTCCTTCCAGGCCAACTAAGCGGTTTGGAGAGTTTTGCCCCTTGCCAACTTAAAATTCTCTGTTACTATTATTATTATTATTATTATTATTATTATTATTTATTATTATTGTTGTTGTTGTTGTTATTGAGGGCCTTTGTCAACAGTGGAGATACAATGCTTGTCTGCTCTCGTTCCCCCAAGCTTGTTGATACTGAACTGTACTTGTTACAAACTGAATGTAAATAAGCGAGTGTGTAAATAAGTGTGTGTGTATGTGTGTGTGTGTGTGTGTGTGTGTGTGTATGTATGTTGGTCAGTGCAGCACTGCATGTGCACTAGTAGCAGTAAAGGCAGGTCTATAATTGAACAGCACTGAGGCTTTCATTATCTCCACGCTGCTCACACTGCTCTCTCATGTGGTCACACAGCTGCAAGTGGCGTGCCTCGACCCCTAAAGCACAGGGGACTTTCCACCAGAGAGGGAGAAGGAGGGGGAGGAGGCAGAGAGAGAGAGAGAAAGAGAGAAAGAGGGAGGGAGTAGGAGGCCCTTGATCAAACTCTCCTAATTTTTAGCTTTTTAAGTGAAATGATGAAAAAAATATTAAACTAGGTTTCTTCTCAGACCTGCTTATGTGGTTGCAGCTTATTTTAGTCCATGTTTAAAGATAAAAATGTGTGATCTGTACAGTCACACTGTAGTGGCATTTGCATCCACATCAATTGCCATAGTGAGGACATGTGTGCTCAGACAAGGGAGGGGCAAAAATTGTCAACTAGTTGCATCTATGATCTCAGATCTTGATGTGCAATGTTCCTTGGCCCCCATAATCAGCAGAACCATCTGGCTGTATTTCACAATAGTGTTGAGATTTCTATCAGCTAAAACATGGACAGAGTGACCTAGGACAGAAGATTAGCTAGCAGGCTAAGAGGCTCCACCACTAAAATTTAGATGCTCTAGTTTCAAATCTTTGCTAAAAGTCAGCACATTATAATAATATGTACACCCAAGTTCTAATGTCTAGAACCACTGATTCAGACACACTGAACAATTGTTCATTTGAGTGTCCTATCTGAAGAAGGAGGTGTTGATGTCCTGAGCCTTTTATGTTCTGTATGAAATTGAGACATGATCCTAAACTTGCTATGGGCCATGTTTATGGTGTAAAATGCACTTCTGTCCATCATGCATATGCATTTGGGGCTGCTCAGAAGACCACACAAAATGTATGTGGAGAAAATTCCCTGTGTGTCTGATCACTCTGATCTCTAGCAGAAGCTGTTGCACCAGACTCTCACTGATCTTCTACTGAAGCTCCAGATTCTCACTGATCTATTGCTGGAGCTCCAGACTCTCAATGATCTACTGCTACTGCTTCAGACTCCCTCTGATCTACTGCTGGAGCTCCAGACTCCCACTGATCTACTGCTGGAGCTCCAGACTCCCACTGATCTACAGCTGGAGCTCCAGAATCTCACTTATCTACTTCAGGAGCTCCAGACTCTCACCAACCTACTGCTGGAGCTCCAGACTCTCACTGATCTACTGCTACTGTTTCAGCCTCTCACTGATCTACTGCTGGAGCTCCAGACTCTTACTAATCTACTGCTGGAGCTCCAAACTCCCACTGATCTACTGTTAGAGCTCCAGGCTCTCACTGAGCTACTGCTGGAGCTCCAGACTCTTACTAATCTACTGCTGGAGCACCAGACTCCTACTGATCTACTGCTGAAACTCCAGTCTCTCACTGATCTACTGCTGGAGCTCCGGACTCCCACTGATCTACTGCTGGAGCTCCAGACCCTCACTGATCTACTGCTGAAACTCCAGACTCTCACTGATCAGCAGGGTTTTATAACTGAACACCTTTTGAGGCAGGTGTGTGATGTATGCTAATTGGGGGAGTATATGCCTCTGTTACGTGTTAGCCACATTAGCCTTGATAATGCTAAGACTAGCTCAGCTGAGCAAACATGTTTGTGCTGAAATCTAAATTTACAGCAGAATACCAGACACATAGGCAGGACTGCAGCTGAGTGTGTGTTCAGCACTCTGTGATTATTAAATGGAGTGTATCGTATGACAATGATGCTGATCGAGTGGCTTTAATGAGTCATACGCTTCTCACCTCCAGCCGAAACTTTCCACTTCACTCAGAGGATGCAGTTCATCCAAATCTTATTCCACGGCCACATAAATGAGGAAATATTTTCAGAAGAGGAAAGCTGTTATCACAGCAAGGAACCTACTCAAAAAATCTCTAGCTGCATAGTAAAAAAAAAATTAAAGTAAACAAATAAGGTGCTTGTTATCAGCAGTATTCCCCTTTAACACAGTCACACAGTTATGTTTAAAATGTTCATTGTAAATGTCAACTTAAACATAAATAATCAAATCAAATATAAAACCAAATCTATTTGCTACTGCCAGGGCATTCACGCTTTATCTAGTTTGTTGTAGAAAAACAAGTTCCCGGAGCCACAATCATAACATTATGACAGGCACCTCATGAGCAACAGCAAGTTAACATTTAGAAATCTGTTTTGTCCCTGTTAGAGAGGGGTGAAGTGGTCCAGCACAAAACAAGCAACAAACTTTCAACATAATAGTAAGAAATACTGTGTTAATGCACAATTAATAAAATAATTGTGCATTAACAATAAAATAATTGTGGGCGTTAAGTAAATAATATGTTAACATGATAGCACATTAACTTGCCCAGCCCTTATAAAACAGAGTTTGGAAAAAAGTAAACATAAATGTAAAAATATATACAGATTTTAAAAAAAATTCAATTAAATATAAACATACTAATGAGATGCTGATGTGGGTAAAATGTTTTCTGCTGCTTTTTAAAATGTTCTCGGAATTTGCTGGCAGTTGGCGTGTCACGGATCAGATTATCACGGATAAACCTCATAGAGTAAAAACTTCGGAAAATACTTCGGACAGTGGCGTCTATAATTGTTTTCAGTTGAAAGATCTACCTGAGCACATGGGAACATTTAGAACCGTCTAGGAGCTGCATTCCATAATCATCTGGCACTAAACACACAATTTTATTTACCTAAGCCTCATCACACACACACACACACACACACACACCTCTCACAGCCACAGAGCCACTGAACTCATTTATTTCTTCATCCTTTACTTTAAATCTGGGTTTAATCAATAATCTGTGGGTTGTCTGGATAATCCAGTATGCTAAAGTATGCTTTAAATTAATTAGTTCAATTTAATATGAGTAAATGATTAAACTCTCTCTGTCTCTGTCTCTCTCTGTCTCTCTGTCTCTGTCTCTGTCTCTCTCTCTGTCTCTCTCTCTCTCTGTCTCTGTCTCTGTCTCTCTCTCTGTCTCTCTCTCTCTCTGTCTCTGTCTCTGTCTCTCTCTCTCTCTCTCTCTCTCTCTCTCTCTCTCTCTCTCTCTCTCT
>JBBPCX010000002.1:379748-393827 GCA_037974365.1 Hydrocynus forskahlii
GTGTGTGTATATATGTGTGTGTGTGTGTGTGTGTGTGTGTGTGTGTGTGTGTGTGTGTGTGTGTGTGTGTGTGTGTGGATAGACACTGCTCGTTAAGTAGGGTTGTGTGTTGTGGTGCTGGTGATTTATGTGTGAATGTTGCGCCTCCTTGTGGCAAAATTATGTGCTGCATCTGTGGCATGACAGGTCTATCATATACTAAATATACTTTGTGATAATAATATATCATATTAATATATTTATATCTAAGAAATAGAAATATCCTACATTAAAATTCTTAAATATATTATAGTATTAATATACTATTAATAATTATAATATCACCCATTGAAACGGCAATGAAGGGCAGGATATGCATTCATCATAACCTGTGGAAAAAAACATGGCACATTTCCGTAATTTTGAAGAAAGTACAGTATTTGATCCACTAAGATATTTTAGATGTGTTTCATGGTTTATTAAAGAGCCCTGTGCTGAATTATCTGAGGAAAACCCTCAGGAGAGGCATTATTTACCTTTCAATCAATCAATCCACCAGTCTACCTTCAATTTTACTCAGAGACACATTTGCACTGAAACAGCGTGTTTACAGCACATAAAGAAACTAGAAATACTAAAATGGAATTAAATCAGCTTAAACAACACCAACAGAATAAAAGCCGAAATAAAAATTGGAATAAATAAAACTAAAACTAAAATATGAAGTATAAATGTATATATACACACTCTCTCTCTCACACAGAAATACACAGGTGGTTGCTTGGAGCTAAGGTTTTAACATGGTGACACAATTACACTAATAAACAAGGTTTATTAAGGTGCCTCCCAGTGGCTCTTCCAGGTTGCATGATAAGACCCTTACAGCTGGACTGGTCTTCAACCAACCCAAAAAGTCACATGTCACCCCACTGACCTGCACTGGCTACCAGTGGCTGCCCAAATTAAGATCAATCACTAACTCTTGCCTATAGAGTGACATCTAGGTCTGCACCCAGCTTCCTTAATCCTATAATTCAGGTGTATGTTCCTACACGCTCCCTCCACTCCTCCAAGGAATATCGTCTGGCGCTTCAATCCCTACACACAAGGTAAAACCAGTCCAGACTGGTCTCATTCTGATTCACAAGGTAAACCCAGTTCTGGTTCCCAGTCCAGACTGGTCTCATTCTGGCTCCCCACTGGTGGAATGAGCTGCCAAAGGAGACCGGAGCAGCCTCTCTAGTTTAAAAAACTCCTGAAGACTCATCTGTTCAGAGAGCATGTCCTATCCTGGTGCACTAGCTATCCTCTTAAACTACTCCTACATAAAGATGTTTGGATTTAGAACTCTCCTCTGGTTCTCACACTGTCCTGAAACCTGAATGTGTCCTCGTATTGTAAATCGCTTTGGATAAAAACATCTGCCAAATGATTGTAATGTAAGGTAAATTTTTTGGCTCTTTTTTGGAGGTGTGATGATGGTGCACTGACTCTGGGTTGCAGAAATAACATCCAGATTAAATGTTTGAGAGACTTTATTAAATAAGTCATGCTGTTCATTTAGTTGTGAACAGAAAAAAGAGCAGCAGATTTTCTACGTTTTATCCTTTAATTACTGCATGATTAATGGAACCCACAGCAGTGTTAACGAGACTCCAACATAATGATTTCAAGACTGTGTAAAAAGAAAGACTCTCAAACTAATTCATCTTCTGATGGATCACCTGGGAAATGTGTCGATTTAAAACAGATATTACAGAAAGTGCACATAGATCTTCGAATAGAAATATCATGAAGCCCTAATCCTTAAAAAAACATTAAAAAATAAAGTAAAAGAAAGAAGCTCTCATTAAAACAGTAAACAGTAAATTCACAGCCAAATGACTCACTGACCTGAACAAAATAACAGCAAAATAATTTACAAAGAAACATTTAAAAAAAATATCAGAATATCCCTAAAATATAAGAGAGCACACATGAGCTGATCAGCCTGCATTTCCGTGACATTCGTTTAGACCACAATAGAGATCAGAATAGTCAACGGTAAAATGTAATTCACTGTTGTCCACGAGGTGGCGCCATTTTACTATACCAGACCTGCAGCCTCTTTTGAGCACTGAACTGGATTGAGATCAATTGAACTCCATCTCCAGCCGAGTTCATCACCACCTGAAAATAAGCGCAATGATACTTCTACACGTTTGTGGCAAAACTGAAGAACCTTCATTCCCACAAAGCTGCTACATGTCCCTAACCAGCGTTCCGCAGCTTCACTCTGTTACTCAGAACACCAGGATCAGACCTCAGCATCTACAGCAAAACCCCCACATCTGCATCAGCACACTACAATACTGAATGAATAGTACTGAATCAACACACTGCAGTACTGAATTAACATGCCACAGTACTGAATACATGACAGTACTGAACAAACTCGAGTGCTAAATGCAAAGTATTAAATGGACACTTTACTGCACAGATTAAAGTACTGAGGAAACCTGTAATACTTGAACAACACATTGTAGTACTGAATGGACACAGCAGTACTGTATGAAGAAATGATAGTACAGGACACATTGTAGCATGAAATGAACACATTATTGTACTTAATTAGAGCACTGAATGGATATATTACAGTATTGAATGAACAGATAATCATGCTGAATTTGTGACATTACATTTTGGGACATTACAGTCCCAAACAAACACTTTACCGTACCGAGTAAAAAAATTATTGTACTGGACACAAACTGTTGAAGGAACAAATAATAGTTTTGAATAAACATGTGATGCTACTGAAATCAATTACAGTACTGAATGAACATATTGTTGTACTGAATACATAGTGCTGAATGAACACATTACAGTGGTGAATGAAAAAAGTATAGCACTAAATATAGTAAAGTACTGAATGAACAAATTACAGTATTGGATGAGCACATTATAGTAGTGAGTGAGCATAAAGTGCTGAATGGACACACTGCAGTACTCGATGAACACATCAAAGTATTTTTGCATATTTTAGTACTGAATGAACACATAGCACTGAATGTAAACATTATAGTACTGTAAATGTCACAGTACTGAATGAACATATAGTACTGGGACTTAGATAATATGCTAATCCAGTACATTGCTCCAGTGCTGTATGTATCAGTTCAGTACTGTTGTTTGTTAATCTAGTAATCTGGGTGTTAATCAGTGCTGTAGGTGTGAATTCAGTACGATGATTCAGCACTGTATGTTTTAATCTAGTGAACAATGTGTTGATATGGTACTGGAGGTGTTAATTCAGCACTAAAGGTTTTAATGCAGTAGTGTAGGGGTTAATATAGTAAACTGGGTGTTACTGCAGATGTTAATCCAGGTGCTGATTCAGTACTGTAGATGCTGCTTCAGTACTGTAGATGTTGATTCAGTACTGTAGCTGTTAATTCAGTATTGTAGGATTAGATTCAATACTGTTGAATTAGATTCAGTACTGTAGGTGTTAATTCTGTACTGTAGGTGCTCATTCAGTAATGTAGGTTTAGATTCAGTATTGTAGGTGCTCATTCAGTACTCTAGGTGTTACTTACTTCTCATAGATGTTAATTCAGTACTGTCTGTGTTAATTCTGTACTGTAGGTGCTCATTCAGTAATGTAGGTTTAGATTCAGTACTGTAGGGGTTGATTCAGTATTGTGATGCCCTAGTCCAGCAGTGTGGGTGTCTGTTGTGCAGCGGATGGCGACTGTGCCCGACAGTGCCTGTCGCTTTCAGTTGTAGTGGTTATTGATGTTGTTGAGGTTGTTGAGGTTGTTGATGTTGTTCACGCAGCTCAGGTGTGCAGGGGCCACAGTGCTGAAGGCCCCGGGCTGCAGGCCATGACTGTGGTACAGGGCCTGGGGAGACGTGGGCCAGTAGGAGAAGCCCGGGGGCCCCAGGTTCAGTTTGGAGATGCCCGAGAATGGAATGGGGGTGAAGTTGGTCTGCAGTTTGTAGAGCGCCTGCTCGGTGGAGGAGGGCTGGCACACCTGGGCCAGGCCGTGGAAGTCGAATTTGTAGGCATAGCGCTTGCCATGCACCTTGCTCATGATGTTCTTGTCGTAGTAGTACCGCAGCGCCCGGCTCAGCTTGTCGTAGTTCATGCTGGGCTTGCTCTTCCTCTCCCCCCAGCGTCGGGCTACCTCGTCCGGGTCCAGTAGCTTGAACTCCCCGTTCGTGCCCTCCCACGCGATGCAGGACGTGTTGGAGCTGTCTGAGAGGAGCTCCAGCAGAAACTGCCACAGCTGAATCTGACCACTGCCTGAACACAAAGGAAGAATGGACTGGTCATTCAGATGGTCACTTTTACATTACTTTAAGGCTATATATTCATATATATTCATATATTTACATATATATATGATCACTTAATAAATATCTATTAACATATAACACTAAATGAACAAATGATAAAACTCAAAGACTAATATTCAATGCTAAATACTGTATTTAAGAGTTAAATTACATATGAAATATCTTAAAATCCTGTAATAACACTACAGGACAAAATGAACTCATCTCTTAATACAGTATTATATTTATTAACACATATATTTAAATGATACCTAATAAATATCTTATACCATAACACATTTGAGGACTGAATCAACCCATTATAATCTGTACTACACAAGTTATAATACACATATACTAAATACATTTTACACCTGTATTAACACAGTGTGGAACTAAATTTAAACAATATAATACAAAAATATTCTATAATCCAATATCAACACTATGGCACTAGACAAATACATTATTTTGCTTAATAAATGGATTATTCTATTTAAGAAACATCTCAGAATGCTGTATTAATATATTGCAGCACAAAATAATATAGTACTGTATTAACACTTATTACGATAATAGTAACTAATAACCAACTAACTTAATAGCTTAATACGTAATACCATATAGTGCTGTATTAACACATTATAGCACTAAATTAAGACACTAATAGTTAATAAATGTGTCATAATACTGTGGTTAACATAGTATAGCATATAATTTAATATTATAATATTATAACATTATAGTATTCCATTTTAATATGCCATTAATATATTATGGGACTGTACTGGTAAATTACAGTTCTGAATGGAAATATTCTAGTACTTAATAAACATATTATAGGACTGTACTAACACATTGAATGAACACATATTTTTTCCTAATAAACATTGCATAGAGTTGTATTAACTGACTACATTAGTACATTACAGTACGAAACACACACTAAAATAAATTTTGTGCCTAAAATATATACAGACAGACATACAGACATACATACATACACATGTACAGACACACATACATACACACATACACACACACAAGCATACATACATACACACATTCACACATACATACACATGTACAGACATACAAACATACATACATACATACACACAAGCATACATACATACACACAAGCATACATACATACACACAAGCATACATACATACATACTTAAACATATACATACAGCTCTGGGAAAAAATAAGACACCACTGCAATTTATTTTTTCTCTATGAGTGTGACAGCCATTCCATACCAGTGTCCTACACAAGTACCTCATTCAGCTGTATAAGGTACTGATTAGTGGTCAATCAAATCTTATTTAATGAGGAAAAGTATAAAAACACTGCTGTAATCAACACTCTCCTCTTGCAATGTGACCAGCTGGATGGTAAAACACTGCTAGAAGTATGTCAAAGGTAATTATTGCCATTTTGTTTAAGAGCAAACAAGAGATTTGTTTTCTCTGAATTATTCAAGTTCTGTAAACACTGCATCATTTCTCTTATTTTGATGTTTTGTCATTTCTTTTCAAATTATGCTTTAAGAACTATTTTTTTTAATTAGGAGAAATATTGTCAGCAGGTCTTAAAAATTAAGGAAAAGTTGTTCAGTTCAATACACCTATAAAAGATAAAACCTGAGAAACAGGACATTTTTGCAGTGGTCTCATTTTTTTTTTTTTTGTAACTGTACATACATACATACATACTTAAATGAAAATATACAAAAGCAAATCTAAATATAATTTAGTGAATGTTTTCAATTTGAAAAAATCTTGGTTTATGTTTTAAACTTGAAAATTTAAAAAGTGCTGATTATTTTTTTATTTACTTTCTAATTCATGTTTGTATTGTTTTTTTTAATAGAGTTTGCTGTTCACACTGCACTCATTAATGTTCATCAGTATGATTCAATCATTCATTCATTCATTCATGTTTATATTGTTCTCTTTTCCAGTGTAAGTAGATACTGTGCAGATTTAAAAAAAAAAAAGAAAATGAGATTTAGATGAAGACGTAAATGTTTACCTGATCTGCAGATGTTTATGAATATTTAAAAAATATGAATATTCATTACCATTAGAAAGGATGAGCAATGGATTTTGAATTCATTTTTAAAAATTAGAAATCACTCTGTAATAATAATAATAATAATAATAATAATAATAATAATAATAATAATAATTTAGGAAAATCTTTAGCTAGTAAAGTAGTTCAAGTAGGCGTGGGCTGCGGTGACTGAGGGCTATTTTGATGTAAATGTCTTCAGCAGATTCAGAGTCCTCATACAATTTTTCCAAATTAACGTCAGAGCGCAATTTAATAACAAAATAGAGCGAAATTTTAGCGCAATGCCGTTTAAAATGTTCAGGCATGAAAACACACACAACACAGACCTCATTAAACATTAAACACAGATTTGCAGATTTTTCTCGGTCTTCAGAATGTCTGATATTAACAAAGAAGAATCGTTCACGTTTATGAAATTCAGAAATAAATTCAAAAACTGTTTTTATAGGGGTTTTTTTGTTTGTTTTAGCGGGTTTTTAGAGCTTCAGTCTGAACTCGCGCTACTTTACCAAAAAAATTTAATTAAAAATCTAAAACGCTATATATTTTGGAACCGGGTGGCAAAATACACAGAATTAGTGGTGTTTTATTTGCTTTTTCATTATAGGCTTACTGTCCTTTATATATATTTGATATATAATATTGAAAGTTTTCTTTAGAAAAAAATTTAAATGTTTTTTTAAAGCGTTTAAAAATGAGACGAATGAAAAAATGGAAAGATGTGTTTGTGGAGAAAAGCGTTTAGGAAAACATCATGATTCGCACGTGTTTATCTGAAGAGGAAAAACCCTAAAAACTCTTTGGAGATGTTTTCATTTTATTCCTCCTGGAGATGTATCACTCTTAGTTCCTCTTGGACATGTTTCGCGTTAATGCTCCTGTGTGAAAAAGTGCTCATCCCCCCAGGGGAGGTCGGGACTCTTACCTTTCTGCACTCCTGTGTTTATGGGGCTCCACGATGAGCTTTTACTCTCCTTCAGTAAATTCTCTGTGGGATCTAAAGAACAACAGACCACACTTAAATCACCTCACCCCACTCAAATCCACCCCACTTCACTTTACTCCACTGCAGCCCAGGTTTATTTAAGCTGAAAATGGACAAGGTTATAGCACTTGCTGAGACCAGAGAACCATTAGATCAGGAGATCGTTAGATGATTAGATATTTGGATCATTAGATAATTAGCACCTCTGTTCACTGGACTGAAACTGGGTAAACCGTTAGAACGCGTTTGGAGCAGAACGGCTCCTCGGAACGGGCTGATCCTGAACGGCTGATTCTGACTGTGGGTGAAGGAGCTGATGAAATGAAGGAGCTGTTGGAGTGAAGGAGCTGATGGAGTGAAGGAAGCACGCGGGGAGGATTTTTGCTGCTGAGGATCAGGAAACGCGTCCAGGAAAAAGGACATCCGCTCCAGCTTGCGCGCCTAAAGATACGGAACGCTCAAAGAGGCGCCCAAACTCGGAGAGACAGAGGGACAGAGGAGAGGTGAGATGAAAGGAGAACAGAAGAGAGAACATAAATAAGAAGAAAAGGCGTAGGAAAGAGGAGATAAAAAGAAGAGCAGAGCAAATAGGAGATAAAAGGAGAAGATAGGAGGAATGAGGTGAAGAAAAGAGAAGAGCATGGAGGAAAATAGAAGAGAAGAGAAAAGAGAAGAGGAGATTGGAGGAATGAAGTGAGGAAAAAGAAAAACAAGGAGAAGAGAGGAGAAGATAGAAGAAAATAGTAGGACCAGGAGGAGAAGAGGAGAGAAGAGAAAACAAGAGGAATTAAGTGAAGAAAGGAGAAGAGCAAAGGAGAGAGAAGAGAAGATGAGAGCAGAAGAGGAGAGGAGAGGAAAGAGAAGATGAAAGGAGAACAGAGGAGAAGAGAGGTATCATGTCCCTGTCCCTGGTCCTGTTGTGTTAGAGCTGTAAAGAGGAGGAAACAGAGCTCCATACCTGAGAGATACATGTTAAACACAAGGCTTCTTCCTCGGCGTCGCTGGGTCATTGTGGCGGAGCCACGCGAGGGCTTAGGCTTTCATTCAGGAGGGGAGATTTTTTATTAAACTTTATCTCAAAACTGGGATCTGGAATAAATGTGAGACAGATTGAAGTTTCCAGGCAACTGTCACCAGCCCCCATCTCTGAGACAATATTCAGACAGCAATTTCCTCTGGAGCATTGCTTTAATTAAAAGAGCAATTTACCTCTGTCATCCCTCCCTGCCTGCACAATAAAAAAGAGAGGGGCCAATAGAAATTCGGCCCTTATCGCCCCGCTATCTTCCTTTAATAAAGTTTCTGCGTTAAGATCGGAGTTTCTATGGAGAATTGAAGTGTTTGACATGGAAACCAGTTCAGATCCTCTTTCTTTTCCGCCTTTTTACCTCTCTGCAAACAGGGCCGGTCTGCTCCGAGCTGTTTACCCTTTTAGGCGCGCTCTGGTGCCCACGGCTAAACAGGAACATTTCATCCTGGAGCTTGGCCTGAGGGTCTGTAAACCTAAAAGGCCTTCGCCTCATGATTCTATTGATTAACCATTGACTAATATACACACATCACACACCTGTGGCTGCGGGAGACACACATGGCTTAGTCTGTAGCAGATTTACTCGTGTGTGATCATGCAAAGTCACTTTGCTTCCAAAAACAGACTTGTAGTAATTGGACCATATTAAAGGGGAACATCGCTGCATCTCCAAATTCCCTCGTAATTCAGTGTTTGAGACATCGAGTGATGCAGAGTGGTTTTGGTATGAAATTTGGCTCAAAATCCACTTTGCTGTACAGAAACACAAAAACTTGGATCTCTTTACAGTGGGTTTAGTAGTTACACTGGTAGAACAACATCTCAGAACAAGTGAGAAGCAGCTGTCTGGTTCCATTCACCTCCATTGTAAATAGTTCTGACTGAGGCTGCATTCACTTTTATGTACTGTCAGAAAGGGCTCTTATTTTGTCTGGTTTTTTTTACCTCTGCCCAACTTGAGTCTCCACACTCCAGCTCTCTAGTCTCCCACCATGTGGATCCATGTTATGTCAAAATGACAAGGCAAAGGGCTACAGGTGCATAAAAAAACACAAATCAGCTGGAGCCACTGATTGAGACTGTCTCCAAAACATGCACATTTACTCCTATTGTGTGTATTGCCTCCTTCAGAAAGAATTCTTTGTTCATTAAATGTACTTTTTTTACTTATTTATTACTCAAAAACTCCTCACATTTTTATTAATGATGTCTCTAAAACTCCACATTGTCCCCCTGACAGGCCAGATGAGTCAGAGTAGATCCCTGTGTACTTACTTATTAATGTGAACAGTAATGCATGAACCCTTTCATAACAACCATCAAACCTATTATAAACATTTAAAAAGGCTTATTCAAGGTTACTTTATCACAATCAGCGGCTTTTCTCCACAAAACACATATAGCAACAAGTTACAACAGAAACAACACAATAAATAGACAATGAAACAGTAAAACAGTAACATAATCAAATGTAAAAGTACAGTGTGAATGGATGTAGTTTTGCTCTGTAAGTGTGATATTACACAAGAAGTGATTAGCAAAACTGAACAAAGTACAAGCAATGACAGAAACAAAACAATAAATAGACAATATAGCAGTGTAACAGTACCATGTGAATGGTTTGTAAACCAGTGTCAGTTGCTGTAACACTTTCCAGAGTTTCCAGTTAAACTGACTAAAACAGCCACTATGACACTGTGATAAGCCTTTATAAGTGTGAGATTCATGTATCTGTGATGGACTCATAATCTGTCCAGGGTGTTTCTCCAAATTTTGCCCAGTAAGTGCTAGGATAGACTCAGTCCTCCAACTGGTTAGGATAACAGCTCTGAGAATGAATGGCTGAATGAATGGCTGCATGAATGGAGGGAGGGAGGGCAGGTTGAAGGGAGGTCTGGATGGAGGGTTTAACGGATGGATCAATGGATGGATGGACGGTTTACATCAGTTGTCACAAAGGGCTTATGTAAGTGTCATAGCCTTCATGAATATCACCCTTCAGCACTGTTTCTGTTAAATACTGGTGTATGAACGAATACACGTATATATTTTTTTCATATTTGTGACATTTAAAGACATTATTTGTGTAAATGTGAGTTGTGGATATCTGCCCTGGCTAAATAAAAGCTAAAAACAAACAACAACGACAAAACATTACATAAAAAACCAGTGTGGACACTCGTTGAGTCAGACCAGCTTCCTTCACTTCAGTGTCACATGACCCTGTAATGAAGCTGTGATTAGAATGAACAAATGAATAAATGAATAAATAAGCAAGTGGAACACAGGCTGAATGCACTGGGCACTTTATTGGCAGCTTCATTCTTCAATACACATTTTAACTCATATTTTCACTTTTATTGATTTAAGTCCACCACTAGTCCAGTTCGGTCTAACAGCAGTCCAGTCCAGTCCAGTCTATTCCAACACCACTCCAATCCAGTCCACCACTAGTCCAGTTCAGTCTAACAGCAGTCCAGTCCAGTCCAGTCTATTCCAACACCACTCCAATCCAGTCCACCACAAGTCCACTCCTGTCTAACACCAGTCCAGTCCAGTTCAGCCCATCTCTAGTCCAGTCCAGTCTACCAGCAGTCCAGCCCTGTCCACCTCTACTCAAATCTAGTCCAGTCCACCTCTAAACCAGTTCAGTCCAGCCCACATCTAGACCAGTCCTGCTCTAGACCCATCCAGTTCAGTCCAGTCCATCTCTAGTCCAATCCAGTCTAGTCCAGTCCGGTTTAGTCCAGTCCACCACTAAACCATTTAAGTCTAGTTCCCCTTTAGACCCATCCAGTTCAGTCCAGTCCACCTCTAGTCCATCCAATCCAGTCCAGTCCGGTTTAGTCCAGTCCACCACTAGACCATTTAAGTCTAGTTCCCCTTTAGACCTATCCAGTTCAGTCCATTCCACCTCTAGTCCACTCCAGTCCAGTCCAGCAGTGAGTGTTTGTGTGTTTGCTGTGTTTGTCGATGGCGTTCCAGACTTGCTTTAGCTGCCTGAGGCTTTAATGCAGTTCGCAGGCAACTTAAAACAAGCCTTGAACGCCAGACAGAACCACCGGCGGCACCGAAATGAAAGATGATTGATAGTGTTATTAAAATGTCTTCAGTCGGCAGAGCCGACAACAAAAGAGCCGCCAAGCTGCTTCTGAAACCTCCAGCACAAATGTTTTCCTCTCAGCTTTGTCGGTTTTGACCCTGTAAAGAATTCCTCAAATGCAGATGTCAGCTCAGAGTTCAGTGTGTGGTCATTTAACCCCCTCTGTCCTGTGTGGGGTAATTTGAACCCACTCTGAAAAAACACTCAAATACATTTACACAAGATTCTTTTAGGTTTCTCTTTTGAAATCCATCTAAACGTTAAATCAATAATAAGTTATTCCAACATTCACAGTACTGTATATGTATGTGTGCGTGTGTGTATACATGTATGTATAAAAACCTTGTTTTTTTATTTTTTGTTTTTTTACCTGTTGCCATTCAAAATTTAAAACTGGGTTCAAAATTCACAATGAATAAACTAATGAATGGACCCCTAGGATTATCTTATAAAATACTGCCATTTGTACTTGTTTTAAATCATAATGTTACTTTGCACTGTATTATATTTTCCAGCATAAATAATCATTAGACACATTATTGTCTGTATATATTGCATATATTGTGTACATTTGTATCTTTTGTAGATTTTATTGCTATTTTCTATTTGCAGTCTCAGGGGTGATTCAGGGTCACATTTCACTGCATATTTTAAGTGTACGGTTATATTTAAAGAATAAATGGACAAATAAATAGACATGCACATAGACATTTACATATATATTCATATAGTACCTTTTGATGCCTTTCAACAAAATGCAGCTCAAAGTGACAAGAAAACAATAAATTACAATAAATAACAGCAGAAATAATAACAAAAACTAATTAAATGTATGAAGTGGAGCAAAAGTGCAATTGCTCAAATGATGTGAGAATAAAGTGACAGAAAAGAATGTAATAAAGGTGAAAACGTAATAAACCTTAAAAAAACATGGAGCAGATGTTCCAGATCTCGATGGTGAAGAAGGTCAGACTGGGTGACCTTTAGGCCTGAGTGGGAATCCAGCAGCATTTACACACCAGCGATCTGACGTTAGTTCTGATCCCGTTTTTCTAGTATTAAATACTTATTTTCTAATAAAAATGTTGCATTGTTATTAATCTGTAAAAGTGCATTGATAAGTGTGTGAAAGTGTGCAAATACTTACCCCTCTGTCTTTGGAGCACCTGCACCAGCCGTCCCGCAGCTAATCTCTCTCACACACACACACACACACTGCAGTCTTTAATACAGGTGGGCTGGAATGTATATTTGAGAAAGGTGTGTATGGTTGAACATTTATTAGGAGATCCTGGACTGGGTGTGTGTGAGCGGGAGCCACTCTGCACCTCTGAGTGTGATTCAGGCTTCCGCCACAAACAAACAGGAGACGGAATCAGAGCAGGATGCTGGAGGTGAGGGTGGGGTGGGGGGGTGTTTGGGAGGTTAAAACAGGAAATGCAGGAAGTTCCTTTAATTGTATTCAGCAGCAAGTAAAAATGAGAACACACCTGCTCAAAGAAGGGCTCTTCAGGTAAAGAGACCAAAACCAGGTAAAACAGATCCAAACATCCCCCGCCACCATCAGTCAGTGGGGCCACCTGACTCACAAAATGTCACTTTAATGCAGAAATTCACTTTAATGCAGAAATTCTCTTTAATACCGAAATTCACTATAATACAAAAGTTCACTTTGATACAGAAATTCACTTTAATGCGAGCTTTGCATTCACAGTAATACAAAACTTCACAGTAATGCAAAATTTCTCATTCACATAAATAAAAATAATTACTTTAATGCAAAACGTCCTATTCACATAAATTAAAATAATCAGTTAATGTAAAACTTCACTTTAATGCAAAATATAAAATGTTTTGTCAAGAGATTTGGACCATAAAATCCCACACAACCAATTTTTGACTGTCAGGTAGTGGATCCTTGAAGAAAATAGAATTACATTCATTCCTTTCGTGTGTGTTTGTGAAGACATGACCTTCTGTTGACCACTCTGTTCTTCTGTAAACACTTGACCAGTGGAGAACATCAGCACCTCGGACAGTTCCTGACTCACTGCTACAACACCCACCCAACATCACGACCACGACACCAGTTCAGTAGTGGACTCATCATACACCTGACCCTCACCAGCTCATCACGGATCTAATCAAACACCAGTTCAGCAACCTCTACCCCACAAATAACACATTTATTAGAATCGTTTCAGTTAGATAGTGGACACAGAATCATTCATAGTGAATACTGAATCATTCATTGTGGATGCTGCATAATTCATATTGGGCTGCATAATTCATATTGGGACTCAATAATTCATAGTAGATACAGAATAATTCATACTGGAGACTGAATAATTAATAGTGGGTACTGAGTGATTCATAGTGGAGACTGAATAATTCATAGTAGATACTGAATAATTCATAGTGGATACTGAATAATTCATAGTGGATACTGAGTGATTCATAGTGTAGACTGAATAATTCATAGTAGATACTAGGGCATTAACGACTCCAGATTTTTCAAGTCGACTTATCCGTCAACAAAGTCGAAATTGAGTTGACTAGTCGTTTGATGACGTCACACAC
>JBBPCX010000002.1:397373-415065 GCA_037974365.1 Hydrocynus forskahlii
AGTGTACTATAGTGTATATATAGAAATAGTGTGTGTATATATATATATATATAGTGTGTGTTATGTATAGACAAGTGTGTATGTGGTGTTGCTCTTACAGCACACTTGATGGGCCTGAAGGACCTGAAGGTGTTCTGTCCTGTAGGAGTGTGTGTATAGTAGTGTGTGTGTGTGTAGTGTTGCTGTTCTTACAGCACACTTGATGGGTCTGAAGGACAGCAGGTGTTCTGTCCTGTAGCTGCTGTTTCCGCTCCAGGCCTGATAACAGGGATAATCTCCCTTCTCCAGCACAAACTGCTGACCCTGGAACTCGGGGTACTCATAACCCACCCAGCTGAGAGAGAGAGAGAGCGAGAGAGAGAGGGAGAATGATGATGATGATGAAGAAGATGAAAGTCACCTTGAAAAAACAACTCACAGTTTTCATATGACTGTACTCACACACACACACACACACACACACACACACACGCACTGTACAACATATATACTCCACTATACACACTTCTACACAGATTATACATATATACTGTACTGCTATTTCTATGTGTTAGTATTGGTACTGTATATGTATGGTAGTATATAGACTATCTATACATAATACTACTATATAGTCTATACACTACACTACCTACTTAGATAGATACAGTAGTATATAGATATACCTATACAGCCAACTCTGGTTAAATTGCATGTAAATTCAGCACATTTTAATACACACTTACTGTTTATTCACGAATTTCACATATCGGAGAAAAAAATCTAGCATAAATGTAGCCTGTGTAAAAGTTTTAGGACATTTTGTATCTTACATCTTATTTTTATCCCCCCCATAATACACAGTAAAAGTTGCCAAAAATGTATTGTGTACTCTGTAACGGGTGTGTACTTAGAAAATCAACAACATGTGTCATTTGTCTGGGGTGTTAAAACTTTTGCCTGCAAGAGTATGTGAGTGTATATATATATATTCATAGTTACATATAATTATTTATGTAAAATAGTAAAAGTGAATATTCATTTTAGTGTTTTGTGAAAGAGATAGAGGGAGAGGTGTGTGTGTGTGTGCGTGCAAGTGTGTGTGCGTGTGTGTGTGTGTGTGTGTGTGTGTGTGTAGGCTCTGCTGATCAGCACACAAATGAAAAGCAAACATCACATGGTGTTCGTTGGCTGAATGGAGCTGCACTGTTCCATTATCAGCTTATTGTGTGTGTGTGTGTGTGTGTGTGTGTGTGTGTGTGTGTGTGTGTGTTGTAAGCAGCTGCTGGCCTCTCTGACACACATATCGCTGCACTCCATCTCATTAGCACTCATTACACCCAACAGAATTTCTAATTATTACTACTAATCAACCAGAGAGAGTGAGAGAAAGAGAGAAAATAAAGGTAAGAGAAAGAACAGAGAGAGAGATAAAGACAGTGGGAGAGACAGAGGGTCCGAGGGAGAGGAAGAGAGGAAGAGGGAAAGAGAAAAGGTGAGAGAGAAAGAGGGAGGAAAAGTGAAGGAGGGAGAGAGGGATAATTAGAGAAAGAGGGGTAAGAGAGAGAAAGAGATAGAGCTCTAAGTTTCACACTAATACATACATACATTTATGTAAATATAATATTAGTTATTACTAAGTCGCCTCATTGTGTTCAGCATCAAACACACACACGCACACACTTCAGACCCAATCAGGCATGACCAACATAATTATCTCCATTTTTGGCAAATACAGAACAGCAGATTTACAGACATGGATGTTTCTAATGAAATTATCAAAACTAAGACTTGCTTTTCCATCTCAAACCCCAGACTTATTAATCCCAATTTACAGTATAAATTACACTATGAATATACAGTGAATTACTCATCATCCAGTATGAATTGTTCAGTATCTGCTGTGAATTATTTAGTATCCAATATGAATACAGTATCTACTATGATTTCTTTTTAATATCTGCTATGAATTTTTCTGTATCCAGTAAGAATTATTTACTATCTTCTGTGAATTCCTTCATTATTCAGGATCTACTATGAATCATTCGGTATCTGAGATATTCTATATCCAGTATGAATTACACAGTATCAACTAGGAATTATGTATCAATTATGAAATATACAGTATTTACTATGAATTATTCAGTATCCACAATAAATCATTCCACATGTACTAGGAGTTATTTTGTACCCAGTATGAATTACACAGTATCTATTATGCAGTATCTACGATGATTTTTTCAGTGTTTTCAGTATCAGTACCAACTGTGAGTACTAAGGGTGCGGCCTTTAGGTCAAAGTGAAGGTCACTTACGGGCCGTTCTCCACCTTGATGGAGCGGATCTTTCTGAACTCTCTGTCCAGAATGTTCTGGCACTCCATGGTAAACTCGCAGCTTTTACCGTGGAAGTACTCCTCCTCGAAGACAGTGATCCTCCACTGGCACTGCCCCCTCTGCTCCATCTGCTGCTGCGGGTTCATGGCTGCCGTCCTTCACTGAGCGTTCTGACCACACAGACAGGAAAAGAGCATCAAAACACCGTCTGGCTCAAACACCAGAACACATAATATCCTTAATGAGAGACAGATTACTAATTAACCAAGATAACAATGAGGACAGATCACTAATTAACCTGACTAAAGGGGAGGACAGATCACGAATTAACCTGAGTAATGAAAAGGATAGACAGAACACTACTTATCCTACATAGAAAAGAGAAGAGAGAGACAGAGGGATTGATGGTTGGATGGATAGATAAATGGATGGATAGACAGATAGATAAATATAGATAGATAGAATGATTAATTGATAGAAAGATAGATAGACAGATAGGCTGACAGATATAGGTAATAGGAATATAGATAGATAGATAGATACATAGATAGGTAGATAGATAGATAGATAGATAGATAGATAGATAGATAGATGTTTATTAAGCACAAGTCGGGTCACTACAGAAGCAAAAAAATGCAAAAACAAAATAAATACACACACACACACACACACACACACACTGTGCGGAGACCCTGGCGTGCACTCCAGAGACAGGGTACAGGAGACGGAGAGGGCAGGCGGTCGTAGCGGGTGGACGGCAGGGTGTGAATACTTACGCACTGAGGCGGGACAGATCCGGTATAATGAATGCAGCGGCCAGGCCGTGGCCCGGCTGTTTTTATAGCAGGCATGTGCTCTGGCCGGCGCAGGACGGGGCACGAGGGTGCACACTCAGCAGCCGCACACAGAAAGACTGCATTAACCGGGGCCTTTGTGGGGCCCAGAGCGGCCCTTTGTCCAGCACTCAGACCCACTGACTCATCAGAAACACGGCCATAAAGACCACTAACGCACCACACACTCTGATTGGACAGACCAGAGAATAGAGAACTGTAGGAGATTAGGCCTCTGGGGGGGGTTCCAGTTGAGTATTATGCCACTCGGATCCCAATCAGAGGGCAAAAATACTAAACTGGAGCACTATAACACACGCACACACATACACACACACCGGTGCATTACAGCCAGCACTCAAATCCAACAGGACGGCCTATTACTGTAACCCACTGCTCTCTTAGCTAAAAGGTTCCATATAGAACCCCAAAACAAGCTTGTAACAATCCTATATGGTGCTATACTGAATTATCTTTCAAAAAACACTTAGAGCAGGGTCTTCATGACCACTAAACCAGGCAAAGAACACGTTCAAATACATCTAGAACCACTGCCTTTACTAAAGAACCCATTTTCGTATGTTTCTGTGACTTATTGGTGCTATATGCAACCAGTGTTAAAGATTCTTCATTGAACCACAGGTTCATACACTCTTAAAAATGATTTTTTGCCATACCAAAATCTAGATTCTTTGACTTTCTTGTTGGTTCATGCCTAGTTAATTGAAGCAAAGAACCATACATTCAAGTGTTTGTGGTTCAGTATTCCTGAAGAACCATTTTACTTAAAAGACTGTAGCAACTGTGGGGCTTAATAACAGTAGTGATGCTTCATGGAACCATTTTCTCTGTCATAGAGAAGAACCGTTCAAGCAAACAAAGAACCCTTATTCTCCAAGGAATTGAAGTGTAAACAAACAACATGTAAACTGCTAATGACATCCCATGAGAAAAATACAAATGTGTAGTTTTTTGTTTCACTGTAACTGAACAGAAATTTGAACCTTCGAATGCTGACATTACTCAGAGGATTCTGTTTATAGCACATACTTACAATTACGTCTTATAAATACTACTTATATTACTTATAATTACCTCTTACACAGTTACTTATAATTACTTCTTACATAAAATTACCTATAATTACATTTTACACAGTGAATCATAATTGCTTATCACACACCGTTACTCATAAACTTTTATTAGTCCTACAAGCGGAAAATTTTCACTTATTACATACAGTTATGTACAGTAACTTCTTACATACAGTTACTTATAATTACATTTTACATAGTTATCTATAATCACGTATTATATACAATTACGTCTAAAAACCTACAGTTACATACAGTTACTTATTACATGTGGTTACTTATGATTACTTAGTACATATAATTACTTATATTAATTTATTATAAAACTATCACATTTATTTGAGATCCCTTGAAGGAACTCTTTTTTAAAGACCTTTACGTTTAGGCCGGGGAAACTGAGGTTCTGGGTGTTTGGGAATATCTCCTGGTTGTTGGGACGTCCACTCATAAAGGGGTCTTTGGGTTCATTCCAGCACTGGATACATGTTCTAGAACCTGAACCAAGAATAAAGGGATATTTGGTGTTTCAAGGTGTTCCAGGTTGTTGTTACACCAACTTAACCAAATGAAAGCCTTGAAGGACCACTGGATGGACAAAATGAGAGATGAAATTATGGACTTAAACTGAAAAGTCCGCCATGACTGATGTTTGAGACTCATTTGATTATGCTGACCAGCCCTTTGTTCATTTCTTTCTGCTGAGTTCTTTTGTACCGTGGAAAAAAACACTATTTGTCTCTTTTTCTGTCCAGAGGCCGTGGCTGCCTTTGTTGGAGGACATTGTCAGCAGCTTGTTCTCCTGTGATGCAGCTCCTACAGGCACGGTGTGCCTCTGGAACCTGTTATTTCTGCTGATGTTCCTCAGCCATGTTCTCACTTTGGTCCATCATAACTCCAAACACACATTTCCTCAGATACACTGTCTCTGTTCCTTTCTGGAGAATTCCATCCTCTGGAAGATATGGAGGCTGAGGCACCATCTGGTGGTGAGATGCTTTGTTGCACTGCAGGCCAGCAAGGTAGAGCAGTGTCAGGAGAGTTCTCCTTATCAGGAACCCCTCCACCTTGCTGGGGTCAAATGAGAGACTGTAGCCCACTTGCTGAGTTCGCCATCTACTCGCCATCCAACAAAAATGGCTCTATATAGTACCCAAACAAGGTTCTTTTCCTTGTAAGAACCCTTTTTGGTGGTAGGAAGCATTTAGGGTAGGTTTCGGACAGTTCTGGAACCACTGCATTACTGAAGAACCCATGTTTAGCATGTAGCAATAGTGGAACACTTATCAATGATGTGTAGAACCATTTGAAAAGGTTTTTCAATTAATCATATACCATAGGTCCTTCCTCAAAAGGTTTCCATGTAGTACCAAAAGCATGTTCTTTGACCTGCCTTTTTTTGCTTGTTACGCTGTAAAACCTCTCAGACCGCAGTGTTCTGTATCCACCTTTGTCCACATTGAATTATTAATGGTAAAACACTAATGGCATCCTAACAAAAGAAATGTGTGAATAAACACAATAGTTTTTACAAGAATGACAGTTTATGATGTTGGGATTTTTGTAACAACCAGCAAATGTTAACTACAGCCAGAGGTTTCTGTTTATAATGCACACTTACGAATACTTCTTATACTTACCGATTTTAATTACCTCTTATATATAATTATCATTCTTACATACCTTTACTTATGATTACTTATTACATACCATTACTCGAACTTACTTATAACATAAAGTTACTTTAATTACTGCTTACATACAATTACACAATTATATTTTACATATTGCTAATTACTTACAATTGCTTTGAAAATGTTTGACTGCAGGGCTGTATGTGTGTGGGGGGGGTGTTTAGTTGAAGAAAAGCTTGGCCAAGTGAAAGCACCGTTAGTGTGCATTAGTGTGTGTCTGTTTGCACTGCGTGTGTGTGTGTGTGTGTGTTCTGTGTGTGTGCTCTGTTTGCCTAAAGGCAGGTGGAGGTGGCCCCAGTGCCTGATATTACATCTTTACTGGTTTCCCACTAAATTGCAGCTTGTTTTCTGCCCCCACCTTTACAGCACCACCCTCAGTCCAACTCTGTGTAGTGCAGTAGCACTGTGTGTGCGTGTGTGATGTATTTATCACTTTGTGAGACCCGAACATCCTCATTCTGGAGGAAAGTTGAGGTCCTGGAAAAACATTGTGGTTTAGGAGGAACATTGTGGTCCAAGAATAATGCTGTGGTCCAGGAGGAACATTGTGGTCCCGGAGGAATGTGGTGGTTCTGGAAGAAAGTTGAGGTCCTGGAGGAATGCTGTTCTGTTTCACTGTATTCTATGCATTTATGGGTTTTATGACAAACTTACTGGACTTGAAGTGACTGAACCTGCTTTCTCCTCACCAGCTCACACAATATCAACTACTTTTACAAACAGAACAACTCACATTTATTCTAATGTGAACTTTGCTGGCAGAAAGACACTTTATTATCACACACTGAGAAAAGGGGCTTTAAACAGTTTGCATAGGGGCCGAGAGTTTTGCACAGAGGTGTAGGTGTAATGAAGGACTAATGAACACTCACTCTCAGTGGAGGGACACCAGTAACTCTTTGTTAATCATCAAGTGTTTTATGAATCCACTGTTTGCATGCAACATTTGACCTCTGTTCCTTCAAAGCCTCAATAACAGTCATCTCATTTCACTTGCAAATGTGTGATTTGCATATCAGGAAGGCTGATGTTCCAACAGCGCCTCATGGCTGTGCTGTGTCACGGCAGTAATAAAACCAAAGCAGGTAAATAATCCACAAATTACTCTTAAATTTAGCTCCACAACATAATTTCACCCACAAACCAAAACTTTTAAGCTTTAAAGATACTAAAACTGCACCAGACCGAAAATATTATACACTGAAAACCAATACAGTACTCTACAAAAATCTAGAGCCACCCTTCATTTCTTCATATTTTGCTTCCAAAGATCCAGACTTTCTTGTATTTTAATGTGGTTTTGAGATAAAGTTCTCCAGGCTTCTTGAAGGACTTTCAAAGACTTTCATTTCCAGTCCAGTCCCTGAACCTTACCACTTTCAGAGGAATGTTTTTGTTTGTTAAGACACACAGTGACCTACATATGAATCATTCAAGCAGAACAAAGAGCATCTAACTGAAGTCCTGAACCAGTGAAAAAACAGGAGCAGATGATTCCAGATGATCAGGCGGTGATCAGTATACTGGTGGTGCTGAATGCCAATTATAACGTACATCACTATGCAGAAGTCTTGATCTACCAGTCATTTCTTGACATTTTGCTTGAAATCACCTTGTTCGTGCAAAAATACAATTTTCTGTCAAACTGTCTTATCTTTGTCATACTGAGTAGATTAAATGAAAGAAATGTGGACAAATGTTTTACTGTGACAGACTGCAAAGAACCTAAAGAGACAAGGAACCTAGATAAAGGAGTTCCAACCACTCACCATTCAGCACCACCAGTATACTGATCACCGCCTGATCATTTTATAACTTACATAGCGCCTTCTAGAGATGTGTTATTAACAGCATTTATGTATGTGTGTATATATATATATATATATATATATATATAGAGAGAGAGAGAGAGAGAGAGAGAGAGAGATAGTTCTCCATCTGACTGGAATCGTGACCTCTGTGTACCCTTAGAATGAACTTCAAAACAATTTCAGTATCTTTCCTTCTTCAGTGTCCTCAGCCCCAAATGAACAGTTTAATTCCAATATCCTCACAGCAGAATGCTTTGGTTTAAATATGCAATATCTAAAATATTTTAAAACTCCTTTGTGAGGATGTCAGCAGTCAACCACAAAAGATTCATCTGCTGCGGTGTAAAGAAAAAAAAGACCCCATCCACCTGCAGGGGCTCACATTAAACACATGTATGACTCCTCGCCGGGGTATATCAACTTTCTCACGGCCTTCTGATGTAATGGTCAGGTGTGAAAGGTCCATTTGTGTGGTCTGAATAATCAGCGCACTCCAAACGGCCTAGCCCGCATGTTTCCCTCTGGCAACCATGGAAACTAATCCTCCTAAGGACAAATTCGAACCGGTTCAGGACAGCTCGTGCAGGTGGCATCTGCTCTGTGAAAGGCCTGTTACGCATGTTGGCGTGCGCGTGAGTGTGTGTGATTGCGTGTGCGTGGGTAGGGGTGTGTGAGTGTGTGTGAGTGTGTATGTGTGTGCATGCGTGCGCGTGATTGTGTGTGTGTGTGTGAGTGAATGATCACATCTGCCAGGTACACAGTGCTCTAATCTAATCTACAGCCAGAGGCAGAAGAGAGGGCTCTGCTGTTTCCACGTTACAGCAGCCAGGCCCTTGAGCCACAGTTTTCACCCCCACCCCGCCCTAAATGGTCACTCAGCTAGGTTTGGTCTGATTCGTCTCTTCACTTTTAACACTGTAGCTTCATTGCTGATGTAGCTAAAAAGCAACGGAAGCCTATAACTCCATGCACCACTAGAGCAACGATCACTACCAAAACCAAACCCCTTAATTTTATCCCTTAAAACTGACCTTAAATTCCCCATATAGGAAATGAAGGAAAATTAAGAGAAAAAGTGTACAAATTAAGGCTGATTAAGGGGTAAAACTACTGAATTTTCCCTTTACCTTTCCAAATTTGCCCCTTAAATAATAAAACCACCTGAATTAACTCCTACAGTTTAGGATGAAGGGGTTTCACACCCATGCCTTAAATCTAATTCTAAGGTATAATTAAGGAGTCGGTTATACAAATGAAGGGGTTTGGTGGATTTTCAGGGTAAATTAAGGTAGTTTTATGCACGTTCTAAGTACGTTGCGTTTCATAGTGGATGTATGATGCTCTGGATAAGAGTGTCTGCTAAATGCCAAAAATGTAAATCCCTATTAGCCTGAATCACTTCTGATTCCCCTCACAAACTGCAGTCTTTAAACAGAGAACTTTTACATTAGGTGAGGGTCCTTAGGCCTTTAGAGCCTTTAGGTTCTGTTAGGGAACCGGAGGTGTTTACTCAAAGAGCCCTTTTTAAAGGATGACAACAGCAGCAGTTACTTTGAGCAAAGCCATTGAAGAACCACTTCTGGTTCAACTGAAGAACCATGTTCTGAAGGACCTTCACATAGCGCAACCTTTAAATAGAGAACCTTAACATGTGAGGATCTCTTAGACCATTAAAACATAGAACATTCTACAGGGTAACCAGAGGTGGTTCTCCAGTGGCATTACTCAAAGTCACTAATGCTGTCATCATCCCTTAAAAAGGGTTCTTTGAGCAATGTCAATGAGGAACTGCTTCTGGTTCAACTGGAGAATCAGGATCTGAAGTACCCTCATGTAGTGCAGCCTTTATATTGAGTAAATCAGTCACTTTTTGCTTCGTTTCAGAGGCAAAAAAGACAAATAACAGTTCAGCAGTTTTCACCCTCACCCACCCTAAACTTTTCTAATTTGCCTGTTTAGTTTTAGAACTGGAACTACAAGGTAATAGAACCTTATATCCCAACAGTTAGCCTAAAACAGCACAAACTCGCCTCAAAAGTGTTGAAAATCTGACCTCCGGATCACTAGCTTATCATTTAAATTTTTTTTTACTTCAATGGTGCACCTGAGGCGCTGACTGGGGCAGTTAGCTGTTAGCCATGCTAATTGGTGGGAACGGTGGGTTCTGCACCATTTAAGGTAGAACATCAATTTAAAATGGAACTGCTGCCGCATATTTTTTGCTCATTTTTATTCATGTACATTCAATTTTTATTCAAACTGTATCTTTAAAAAAAACTGTAATTATGGAGACAGGTGGGCAGCAGCTGTCTGTGGAGCATCATGCATGAATCGGCACAATATTAATGCAATATTAAAAAGACCAGCTCCTTTAGTGTTTGGTTTCCTTCATTTGATTAAATAACAAGTTGTTTATTAATAGGAAAAAAAGCAGGTCAATAACCTCAATCAGTAGATTTGTGATTGATCTCAGCAGGCTGATATGAGCATGGAGAGTAGCAGGGTGAGGACAGTGACGGTTGAAAGCATCTGAACTAAAGTAAATATGTACAGAGGGGAAGCGAGGCCTTTAATAACACTTCTTTTTAACACACACACACACACACACAAATTTAACAAAGGAAAACGCTCACAGTCTTGCTCAGCTCATCTACAACCTGAAATCATTATAAATATATATAAAATCAGTACAGTACATATAGAATTGTTTATGATGTAAACCAAACTAGTTTAGAATGTACGTGGTGTGTCAGAACTGTTCGCAGTGGAGGTGAATGGAACCAGACATCTGCCTCTAAAATCTCCTGACGGAAAGATATTGATAAGTTTTGATAAGATCTTGGACCTAAAACTGAACCCATCCATGGTGGAGGGATACATGCAGGGTGTTGTGAGGCAGAATAGTCCCCAAAGAAAAGTGATTTAGCTCAGAATCACTATCATCAACATCCATATAAACACTCAGAGACCTGTGGAGCTTCACTGGGGGGCAATACTGAATAAAACGGCTGGATATGTTGGAGACGTCTGGTTCCGTTCACCTCCACTGGAAAGAAATTAGAGTCTCTACAATGAATTTCACACACTCTCTGGATTAGTCTGTTTATACTGAATTATGGAGGAATTATTGGAAAGCTGGTGAAATTGCCCTTTAGATGGGTTTGTTTTGTGAGAATTAAAGTGATAAATATGGAGAAACTACACAGACTGCTGAGCAGAGCCTGTCACGACTCCAGGATGTCGGTTGGAGTTTTGCATATCTTACACAAGCCATCGCCAAACAGGTCTGATGTGAGGTTATTTGTTCTGTCTTTCTTTTTTCTGATTCTCCATGCTGATTCTCCATTCTTTTCCACTTTAATTCACCAAAATCGAGCCACAACAGAAGCCTCAGCAGGAGAATGGTCTGATCAAAACCTCGTAACTCCAATATTTTTTTTGTGTTCTATTTTTATTTAAAAACTCCACGTCTCCACACAGTGTGGACGTTTCAGGCCATGTGGACCAGCAGCTCCATAACATTAAACTGAAGAACATTTCTAGAGGATCCACTTTTGGTTCCATACAACATTTTAATGGAACTGCCGTTGAGATCTTTTCAAAGAGTAAAGAACCTCCATGAGACGTAAACCCTTTAAAGTGAGAGCTCCTTCAGGGGAAGCGTCACATAGTGCAGCCTTTAATAAGCTGAGCACTTTGACATTATGTGAGGTTCTCTTAGACCTTTAGAACATGTTTTCAATGAAAAAACCAGAGGTGATTCTTCAACAGCACTGCTCATAGAACCCTTCTTAAGGGATGATTGACAGGAACAGTAAATCAGTTGCTTTGCTGTAAAATTTTCTAAAAATGAAGAAAGTCTTCTGGTTCCCCTGGATAACCATGTTTTGAACCATGCTTTGACATTACGTTAGGGTCTCTTAGACCTTTAAAACATGGTTCTTAAAGGGAACCAGGGGTGGTTCTTCAACATCACTGCAAGGCAGTGCAAAAGTATATCGGTTACTTGTTACTTCATTATACATTTTCTGAAAAATGGGTCTTTGAGCAATTCTGATGAAGAACTGCTTCTGGTTCAACTGGAGAAAGAAAGATGTTCTGAAGGTCTGATGGACTCTCAGCCATTTGATGTTTTGTGAGGGTCTCTTGGACCTTTAGAACATGGGGTCTCTTAGACATTTAGTTCTTTGTAGTTCTTTGAAGGAGCTACAGGATGTTCTTTAACAGAACTGCTACATTTGCAGCAGTAAATCAGTCACTTGTTGCTTCATCATAAGATTGTCCTCTAGAAGCAAAAAGACAATTAAGAAAACAAACAAACAAACAAAGAGGCGAAATCCATGAGGAGCGGCGGGATGCGTCTAGATGAGCTTGCGTCCCATCTGGGGGATTTAAAGAAACACTCCTGCGTACCTGTAGCACACCTGTACTTGCGTAACGCGAGCCGAACGAACAAAACTCCAGCCTCAGGTGTTGTGCGTGGGGCTCAACGTGAAGCAAATACAGCCAGAAGGGAACACGGGGGGAGGGGGAGATCCTTCTGAGTCCAGTACTGACCTGGAAAAGACATAATGATTCACAATTACATACAATTAACACACTATGTAAGTTTAAAAAAACACACTAACTTTGGAATTACAGTTCATCCTAACTTGAAATGTTTGGAGTTACAGTTTCAACTCACCTAGTGTCAGGATGAGCTTGGTACAACTGAAACTCAGTCTGAGGTGTGTGTGTGTGTGTGTGTGTGTGTGTGTTGGGGGGGGGGACTTTATAGTCCTTACTTGGTCTTAAAGAGACAGCACAAAAAAAGAAGGTGGGTACTGAAACATCAAGGGGCGTGGCCACTGGAGGAGAGAATAGGTATGCACTGGGAGGACTCAAAGGGGGCGTGGCCTGGTGAAAGGGACCACTCCAGACGGGGTGAGGCCTGAGAGATGCAAAGTGGGCGAAGCCCGGGAGGCCCATAAAAGGGGGTGTGGTTTATGATGCTTGGGGCGGGGCCTGATGAGATCACTTTGGATTGACGGAAAGCACTAAAAGCTTCACCTCATAAAGTTAAATTAAACAGCATCCATCTGCCCAAAGATACACTCAGCCTAAAGGGGAACTCCACATGTTTTCTGTAATTCATTCATTCTTCAGTGTTTGAGATGCTCAGAATGTATTTGGTGGTTCATTATAGAGACTCTTGATTTCTTTCCAGTGGAGGTGAATGGAACTAGACGTCTCCAACACAAATCCAGCCATTTTATTCTTTATCGCCCCCCAGTGAAGTTCCACGTGTCTCTGAGTGTTTATGTGAATGTTAATGATGTGAATCTGAACTTGATCTCTTTTCTTTGGGGACTATTTTGCCTCACGACACCCTGCATGTATCCCTCAACCATGAATGGGTTTAGTTTTAGGTCCAAAAGCTTCTCACAACTCGTGCAACCATAATCACTTCATGTGAGGAGCTTTTAGAAGACAGACGTCTTGTTCCATTCACCTCCAGAACAGAGAAGTTTCTCAAGAACAGAAAACCCGATCTGAAGGACAGATTTCTTTATGTGGAAAACAGGCAGGCTTCCCCTTTAGCACTTGTATGATCTTCTCCGACTTAGGATAATGAATTAATACAAGGGGTCCTCAAGTTATGACGGAGATCCGTTCTTCAGACAGAGATGTAACCCGAGTTTTGGTCTAGCCTAAAATAAAACCAATCCTAACACAGTTGTAAAATCTATAAACACAACTAAGAAAAAATGACAAAAATTGCGAGTAAAAAAATCAGTCGCCAAACAAAAAAAAGTCGCCAAACAAAGCAACACAAACGCAACACTTGCGTGTAAATGAGCGTACTCCCTCACTCATACGGCGCATTACTGCGTTTTCTGCATATTCTTCCGCCACTAAACTAGTTCGCCCACGTGAGCGCCGCAAACTCGAAACGTCTTTTATCGAGACCCTTGTAAGAACTAGCGATACATATATATTTAAAGATTAATTATAATAAAGTATAAATTAATTATAATAAGTAAACTGCAACAGTAACCAAATGTAATAGCATTTGTTTCTTTTGCATAAGACCAACTTTACAAGCACAGCGCCCCCAGCTGCTGGTGCTGGAACTATACTGCTGTTTCCAGTTGTAGAAATGAGCAGCTTTAATAAAGAGTGCCAGTTTGGGATTAGAAATAATACATTTAACAGTTTAAATAATTAATTCCTGCTGTGCCAGGCAGGTTCAACTACTGAGTCCACTGCTGACCACACCTGGTCACTGGTTGTTGGCGTTTGGGCTGGAAAATCACCAAATTGTGCTGGACTGCAGTTTGGCTTCCCCTGCTGTAAACTAGGCCTGTCATGATTGTTATATATTATATATATATTTAATTTACAATCAGTGATTATTTGCATTTTGAGCAATAAAGAAGGTTCCCCCAAGTCATAACACCACAAGGGGGAGCACTCAGCACTCAAGTAGGAAACCCACATCAGCAGGAGCCTACAGAAACACATCGTGACAAAATATGTTTACCATTAGAGCATGGGCAACATATCAGTATTTCAGTTTTACTGCTACATACAATACTGTGCAAAAGTCTTGAGAAAATTATATTCAAAATCTGTTTACTACTGAACAGTAGTGAGGTAAAGCACTAATATGTTATGTTTAGGCAAAGTGTTCGTTTCCAGACTTCTTCTTGCCTAGCATTACTCATAGATCTATCAAACACCTAGGTTTGGCTCTTTTTACTTCATTAAAGTAAAAGTAAAATGGCCCCTCATAATCACGCGTGAACACACCACACACAGCAACGCCTTAACCACTAGGCCACCAGCTGGTGGAATTTTATAAATTCACATGACTGGAGACATCGAGTACAAATTTGGAACCAAACACGCGTTCTTCTAACCGGCTCACGAAATATCTACTTTTTTGAAAAACACAGTACTGTTTTACTGCTTTGTTTGTATTTATCTATATGTTCACTTGTGTTTTTACTGGCAGTAGGAAACCCATTGCTGAAATAAATGGCTTCATACAGTTTGTGTAGCTGCCCAAGACTTTTGCACAATACTGTATAACATTTGCAATTTTTCCACAACATTGGACTTGAGGCTTAAAGTCTGTAAATATTGTTTCAAATTGTACATTTACTCCCTCATCTACACAGTCCAAGTATGGAAATTTTTACAATGTTTTTGTGATGTCACAAAACCAATATATATATCTCCTTATTCTGGCTACAGCAGTTTAGCTCCGCCCACTCATGCACCAATTCGCCAACCCCTTTACCGATTAAATAATTCGACTTTTGTTGGATTACATGACAACCTCGATTCATCAGAACACCCAGTAACTCACCTGGAGTTGTCATTGGTCACCGTCAGAAACACTATGATTGGTCTGAGACTCATTTGCATATTGTAGCATTCCGAGATATCAGTATTGCAGAGACTGATATAATTAACAGACGATATACTGAGCAGCCTATTTGCCACTATATATGTATTTATGGTTATTTAGCACTTTATGATCACTAGATTAATATACTTGACAGAAAACAAACTACAACACAGAATTGTGTAACTGATGGACAGACAATCAGAATCTAAATAACATTTAAACTACTGGATCAAACAGGTTTTATTGACACTAATTATACAAAACAGATCAGATGTCTCATCCTGACAAAAAAAGAAAACAGTGCCTCATATTCTAACAGAATGTAACAGATTGTTCTAATATAAACATGACGGAAATATCAATTAAAAAAAAAATCAATTTAACGATTCAACTTCAGCTTTTTTGTTTTTTTTTTAAACATCAACTGGAAACTGCATTTCTGTTGCAGACTGGAAAAAAAAGATGTAATAAACACACCTGATTAAACACTTTAGTTAATTACTAAAGGTGAATTCAATCTTTATCAAAAGTCCTGTATAATTCAATGATTAAACAAAGTGGTTTGGCCTGAAACTGTAGAGAAACACACCAGATTTATTTCTAGTGGAGGTGAATGGAACCAGACATCTCCAACACAAATCCAACCGTTTTATTCTGTATCCTCCCCCAGTGAAGCTCCACGTGTCTGAATATTTATATGGATGTTGATGATGGTAAAATAGTGAATCGGAACTAAATCACTTTTCTTTGGGTACTATTTGGCCTCACTGCACCCTGCATGTATCCCTCCACCATGAATGCGGTTAGTTTTAGCAGCTGGTTCACGTTTGACAAAATGGTCACTTTACACTTACGGACCAAAAGCTTCTCAAAACTCTGGCAGAACAACGTCTCAGGTGCCGCAACCATAACCATTTCACTGAGTAACTTTCTGTGAAGGAGATTCTAGAGGCAGATGTCTGGTTCCATTCACTGTGAACAGTTCTGACTGACCCACCCTGAGTGACTTGTGAAAAGTCAATCCCCTTTAAGCCCTATATAAAGAAACAAGTGCAGGAAAATCATAATTTGGAAGGACGGCGTCCAGGCTGAGAAGCTCTGACCCGAGTGATTAAGAACGGAATGTGGACGAGGATGAGGATCGGATCTGGGTGTGGTTAGCTGTGGGCCTTCAGCCTGTTCAGATATGCCTCCCAGCCGGCTCTCCTGTACTCCTCCGCTGCCTTCAGCTTGTCCGCGCTCGCGATTATCCCGCGGCCCACAATGATGATGTCCGAGCCTCCGGAGCCAATGACGTCGTCGGGGGTGGAGTACTGCTGTCCAAGCTCGTCAACTGGATGACAAAACCACAAGAGCATCAGTAAATAAACCAGCACTACAGCTCTAGAGTGGCTTTAACAGGACCTGCACCAAATGCATGTTCTGCAATCAAACCGTCACAGCAATGTTCCAACATCAGCAAAATTCTGCCCAAAACAGCAACAATAAAAAAAAGTCAGAATAGATTACGATTACATTCAGTAAAGTACGCACTCAGTTCTTGATCAGAACAAAATGATCTAAATTGTTTTCAAATCCTGAAGAACTTCCTTAAGTGTGTAAATAGCTGTTATTTGAACAGTTGTGAAAATTCAGATTCTCTGAGGCACAAAATTTTGATCTTAAGTATCATCAGTTTTTTTTAAATCTAAAATTAAAATGAAATTAAAATTGCTTTAAAAAAAGAAGAAAAAAGTGATTTAGTTGGAACTGATCAGAAACGCCTCCCTTGTAGCTCCACCAGATATTTTTGGATGGTGAACCATCCTCAGTTTTGTGCCTGATACCAGCACCTCACACTCACACTCACACCTCAGTATCACTTCTGTGCTGAGAACAGCCCACCACCCCAATGCTATCTGGACACCAGCAGTCCTGTGGTCAGAAAGTGTCCAGTGATGGACAGGATGGACGGTTTATAAATTGTGAGACCGCACATGGACCACAGTCTGAACCTGCACACCTGAACAGTGGAGCTATAAGGGCGTTTCCAATAAACTGGCCACTGAGTGGAAGAACTGGTGGGTGTTTACAATAAAGTTGCCAGTGAGTGTCTAAACATTTCATTCTCTCAGAGATGACTTTTAGAACCACAGTGCCATCTGGTGGGCTTTTAAAAGCTGCAAAACTGCAGAGGGTTTGATCATGAATGACAGAACGCGTACCTCCGCTCTGCAGCTGCACCCCCGGTGTCATGTGGATGAATTCTGGTTTAGAACTGATCTTAGATCCACTGATGAAGCCAAACACAAAGTCTGGGTAATCCTCAGCCATCTTCACCTGGGAGGAACACAGTCAGCTTCATAAACCAAATCAATGATAGGAAAATGGAAACTAAAAAAGTTCACAGATTTATTAAACAATTACACCCATTAATATGTCCAAGACCCTTTCTGACCTCACTAATGCTCTCAGGGTTGCAATCAAATACTCACAGTAGAGTTTAGATCGGGCCCAAAAAATGAAACCTGACCCTACCCGAGCCCGTGCACCTTGTGTCCGAGCCCAGCCCGG
>JBBPCX010000002.1:430058-452457 GCA_037974365.1 Hydrocynus forskahlii
CCTGTGGGGGCAGTAATTATTCTCTCCAGATTGTTTACATGTTGGCCATCTTGATTTGTAGTTCTACATTGAAAGCACTGTAGTTCTACATTGAACACAAAGTTTTAGTCTTTGTTAAAAATTTAAATCGACGTTATTGTTTTAAAAATCCTCCTGATATAGCGCCGTAGGTAGGAGAGGATTTCAGCAGAAATTGAAGCCAAGAAAGCGTTGCATGCAACGTTTTTAGACGCCTCACGAAGGCGCAGCCAACCGAGCGCCGGGGCTGAGCGCCCGTGTGGACGCTGTGAGCAGAAAAACGGCCTGATTCAGACGTTCGTGTGGACGAGGCCTTACTGTCGCCCGGCATACTTTGTAGATAATATGTTTCTGCTCAAATTCTGACTCTTTAACCCAAACCAGGTCCATATGACTGACGTTGCACCAGTCTTCTTTATGAGCACCTCCTCCTCCCCCTGTGTAAGCTCCATGCTTGCAGCCGCTGCCATGCTTTCGACCAAAGCAGGCGCAGCTTGATGACATCAACATGCGCTATCGCGGTAGGCTGGTATAGTCAAAATCTCTACCGTTGGCCAAATTAATATCGTTTGTACCACCCACCCCTAGTTTACACTATAAAAATATGCATTTTTTTACCACATCACAACATCCTGTTTTTTTCACTATATGCAGGTGCTCTTGGAATACTTATCACAGGGTTTTACTGTGTATATATATATATATAGTGGAAATATATACGAATGAGCACCGTAAATATATATACAGGTATACATTGGAGTATCCACATTTCACCTAAAACATTGCACATGTTGCACCAGAAATATTGCACATATAAGAGAAATATTGCACACAAGAGAAACTTCCACTGATCAGTCCATGGTGCTTGGATGTGTGTGTTTATTTGTGTGTGTGTGGTCAACTGCAAGGTGTTGGTCGTAAAGTCTGACAGCAGCTGGAAGGAAAGACATTCGGAATCTCTCCTTTCCACCCCGTGGGTGCAGCAGCCTGCCACTGAAGGAGCTGCTCAGTGCTGTCAGAGTCTCCTGCATGGGGTGGGAGATGTTGTCCAACAGGGATGACCGCTTTGCCACCATTCTCCTGTCACTCACAACTAGGAGTGGGAATCGAAACCTGGTTCCAATTTAGGACCGGTTCTAATTTTGTGAAGCACCGGAATCGTTTACCTCTGGTGTTATCGGTTCCTCTAACGATTCTTTCGGACTTTTTCCTGCGTCGTGCACGATAGCATCACACTCCGTGACTCGAATTATCAAGGAGCGGAGAGAGTGGTCCGCGGCGTGGCTGCATTTCAACAAAACAAACGACAGTTGCGTTTGTAACCAGTGTAGTGCCGTTTTAACTTGCAAGAGAGGAAACACTACCAACATGTTAAAACACTTAAGGTCTCAACACAGCATTAAAATTCAAGAACGCCATGTGTTCAATTCTCAGCACTTGAGTGCGAACCCATAGACGAGGGTAACTTTAACTACAATGCCACTTATCAATACTAATTTATTTTTATAATTATATTTTCATATTTGGACCATATTTATTGTTTAAAGGAAGATAAGTGCATAATGTATTGTTCAAGAATTTATATTTACCATGTAAACGACTAGATTGAGTTCTGACATCTAATAAAACAGCTGCTTTCAAAGCTAAAAATGGCCTATGACTACCTTTTTATTAATGTAAATATGTAGCTAACCAGGTCTTATTACCTGTCCACAAAATTATGATCAGTTAAAAAAAATATATATTTTACACTGTTGTTGCCTTCTCATCCGCGGCTTTAGTGGCTGCTAGCTAGGCGTCTTTGGCTCGTTACTCTTGGCCACAGAGCAGTTCCAAAAACGGGGATCAAGGTCTTTCCACTCTCCCTCGTCCTGTCGGCCTGCATCAGATGGAATCTAGGCAGCGTCACGTTCGTGTCCGGAGTTAGCGATGTTAGCCAGGTGTCCATTAGCATCATGATGCTGCACTGCCACAATTCAGTCTGGTACCAGGTTGGCGCCACTAGTTCATCCTTCTTGTTGGGAAGATATCTTACATTCCCCATGATGATGGAAGGGAGAGCTGATCTGTAAGGTCTCCTTCTAGGGTGACAGTGCTGCCTCCCGGCACGTCTCTTAATCCTCAGCTAGCTGGGGATGTCGGGTCTGGCCACGGACAGAGTTGACCAGCACATTTCAGTAAACTACCTCACTTTGTACTATTTATACTGTTTATACTGTTGAAAATGTTTTTTATGCTGTTTACACGCATACTCCACTTTACTGGAACCCTTAATGTCCTGTCACTGTTATATTTCTTCACTTGCTCGTTGTTTTTCTAAGCTGCTAACTGTCATGTGCAATAAGAATATGATTCCAGTGCAGCATCATATGCTCATGTGCAATTGTACATGTATGTATAGGGCAATATTTTAATTCTGGTAGACTAAGATTCACATCTCACTCACATTGCTGTTACACCGCAACATTACTGTAGCATTATTTTATTGTGCATTATTGTAGCGTTCTGTTGTCCCGGTACTCTGTTCAGTGCTGCTAACTGCCTCCTGTGCAGTCATCTTACCTATAGTGCAATACTCATCACTCCAGAAGGTTTACGTAATGTCCACACTTGCTGTCTATTTATTGTTTGTCTATTGTCTAATGTCTGTTATAACCTGCATTCTATTGAATGTTGCTAAATGTTGCACCATGGTCCATGGAGAAACATTGTCTTATCTCACTATGTACATGTGAACCTTGTACCTTGAATTCTAAACTCCTCTTCATGGTTGTGTGGTTATGGTATTAGGCTGCAGCCTGACTGCTCTAGGTTCAAACCCAGCTGAGAAACATTGTCTCATTTCACTATGCACGTGTACACAGCTGCTGATGACAATAACCTTGAACCCTAAGTTCTAACCTCCTCTTCGTGGTTAGGGCATTAGGCTGCAGACTGACTCTTCTAGGTTCAAACCCAGCTGAGGTCAGCATTTGTTTTGGCACAATGTCTGTCTCATGTCGGGATGTCTCTCTCTATGTGCAAAAGTTTGGGTACATGCCACTTGGACAGTATCCAAAATTTGCAGAAATATCATCTAATTCACCACCTTTGCTTATACACAAACAGACAAACTGTTTTTGTATATGTGGACTTTAAAGAGGGGGAGTGAATGTTATGCTTCGAAACTTTTTATATATTACATTACATTACATACAAATTACATTATCTTTCTTTATTTAAAGAAAGTGAGGATGCCTTTAAAAGAACATTATATTATCAAGAGTCAAAACGAATAAACAAATACATTCATACATCCCACAGTGATACTGGCTGTATAGAATCGGGCAGTTGTTTTGTAAATATAAAAGACAAATCACCTCAGTCATTTTAAGGCTGTGACTTGTTTTCTGTGTTTTACTCAACAGGAGTTGATACAGAACGCAGACGATGCAGGAGCTTCAGAGATAGTGTTCATCTACGATGAGAGAAGATATGGCACTGACAGTGTGTGGAGTGAAGCTCTGGGGAAGTATCAAGGTAGGGATTTTGGAATGTTTTAAAGGAACATCACAGTCAGAAGAGGGTTTTATTTCAGTCTGAGAGTAGACTGTTTCTTCCTTTTGAAGCTTTGGAGAAAGGTGTGCTGAAAACAGGTGACGGTAACAAGTTTAACCGTGTTGGAAGAAGTTTTGGGGATGTGGTTACAGAAAAGCTTTGAGTGAATATGGCCTTCTAGTGTAAGCGACATTTAGGGAATTGTTGCTCCAGTTTTGGATATGTCTTAGTCATTCTGGGGTAAGAAGAAATAATACTAATAGTTAATACTAAAGCATAACAAGAGATTGGAGCGGTATGATTGGTAATTGGTAGTGTAAATATGATGTACACAAAACCACAAAAATGTCTTAAGAGGACTTCAGTGGTTAAAAAAAAAACTTCTAAGGGTTGGATTGAGAATCTCTGGTTCTCAGTGAAATTAACACATTCAGAACTTGACATACCTAGAAAACACTGTTTATGGTAATCATAGCAACTCATTGTTCTGGAAGGTCCTGCTCTCTACGCATTCAATAATGCAGCCTTTACCGAGGAAGACTGGGAGGGCATTCAGCGAGCAGGAAGAAGCATCAAACAAGATGATCCAACCAAAGTGGGCAGATTTGGGATCGGCTTCAACTCTGTTTACCATGTTACAGGTGAGGAATTTATTCAGTTTGTTAAGTAATACTCAGCGTATTTCCTGTCTTACTTTTAATTGTTCAGCTTTCATATCCACAAAAATACCATTCCCAAACTAAAGAATAACCAGTTTATCCAAATAAACTAGATATGAGTCACAGGTATTTTTCTTTAGGGTTCATAAAATTCAGGACAGACAATAAGATAAGCCCCTTATTGGCGCTTAATATGAGCTGGACTGTGGGGCACACTAAGCCGGGAATGCGTCTCTCAATCACATAAGAGGCAAATTAGTGCCGAAAATGTATGATTTGTAACAGACAACCCAAGAACAAAAATTATAACTGGCGATATTTTTATAACTTTTTGTAGCTTTGGCCGTCAGCTTCACAGGGCAACGTTTAGATTAAAAAAAAAACAGTGACTGTGTGGGGGTGGTGGCCTTTGTCTTCTTCTGCTACCTAGCGCAGGAATGGCATTGCCATGCCTCCCCCTGCTGGTCGGAGTAGCCAGCCCAGCCCCAGGCTGGCCTCTTACAGGACCCCACTTCTAGGGTCAGCTCCTGATGTCCCAAGCCCTGAGGCATTGTCTCGCCTGAAAGCCCAGATGAGGCCTGGGTCTAAGATGTGTCAAGCTGGGACACATGAATGGTCTTTTGGGCCATGGCCCTCCCAGTTGACCAAGTACTGGGTGCAACCCCTGACTTGTCACAAGTCCAAGAGTCGCCTGAGGGTATAGGCTGGAGCCCTGTACAACATGCGGTGTCCCAGAGAGGGGTGGACAAGTCAGGGGCGGCCGTAGTGCAGATGACTGGCTCAAGGTGGGACACATGGAAAGTGGGGATGATTCTTGAGGAGCAGGGAGAAGGAGGTGGCAGGAAATGAGATTTATGTGCCATACCACTTTAAAAGGTCCTAGGTAGCATGAGGCCAACCTTTTGGCCAACCTTTTGGAGTCTACCTTGAGGGCCAGATCTCTAGCTGATAGCCTAACACAG
The DNA here is from genome assembly GCA_037974365.1 of Hydrocynus forskahlii. Classification (NCBI taxonomy): domain Eukaryota; kingdom Metazoa; phylum Chordata; class Actinopteri; order Characiformes; family Alestidae; genus Hydrocynus; species Hydrocynus forskahlii. The sequence goes on from JBBPCX010000002.1 coordinate 435,235, forward strand.
AACCAGCCAAAAGGAGGTTCTGGGTTCTTTTTGAGCTGCAGTAGCTGCCAGTAGAGCCTTTTGAGCCGTCCTCCGGAGCCAATGAATCATTCTGCTGCTGGCACCCTCATGTCGTGTTCAGGGAAGAGGGGTGGAGCATACCCAGACTCAAATGAGGACATCCCTTGGGAGGAGTACAATAGGGTGTGGTGTGCATATTCCAAAACAGATGATCAGCCCAGGCGGATGGGTTGAAGGAAGCCAGACACCAGAGCATTCTCTCCAGGTCATGGTTTACATGTTCTGTCTGGCTCTTGGCCTGAGGTTGGAAGGCTGACCAATGCCCCCAACAGCCAAAAGAATGCCCCCCTGACCTGGCTGGTAAATCAGATGGTTTTGATTTACATATGCGTGTTGCCCCCCTCAAGCCAGTGTCTCCCCTTCTCTAAAACCAATGCAGTAATGAGTCTGAGCATTAACAGCAGCTGTAAAGGGCCATTCACAGCTGCTGCCAATTCCGGCTGATTTCAGCAAGAAGTCGGCCTTCATTTTCCTCTACCACATGACACAGTAGCTGCAGTAAGATAAGATAAGATCAATTTTATTATCACTTTTTCAAGGATTTTTAAGGTGCAGTCAACATAGAGTTAAAAGACAAGAATAAAATAAGACACAGTAAATAACAAAACGAATAGTAATAGTAGTACGTTGAAATATATACAAATTGCAAACAAGAAAATAACACCATTACATTTTTTTCATTTACAGACTTGCCATGTGTATTTAGTTCCAAACACCTTGCTGTTTTTGACCCACAAAAGGCGATGTTTGATGATGAGCGGGAAGGATACCGATGGTCACTGGATGATGAGGAGGACAGAAAGCACCTTTTGGAATTCAAAGATCAGTTCAAACCTTTTCAGGATGTTGTTAGTCTGGTCTGCAACTGTGCTTGGGAGAAAATCATCAGTGAGCAGTACTACAAAGGAACGCTTTTCCGCTTTCCTCTGCGTAGCGAAGCCTCAGAGATTTCCAACAATTTATATGACTCCGATAAGGTTATAGAACTCTTTGAAAGTTTTGTAGCAGATGCAGAGTTGAGCCTTTTGTTTTTGAGAGCCGTGTCATCCATTTCTTTGATGCATATTGACAGAGCTGGAAAAGTCAACATTAGGATGAAAGTTTCTGTTTCATCTCCTCTCTGTCAAGAATGGAAGGAAAATTATATCCAAAGGGAATACGTAGAAGGTAAAACTAGCTTCAAAACTGTGTCCTGCAGATCATCTTCTGAACCTGAAAAACAGACCAAGTGGCTGGTGACTACCTGTCACCTGAGGGAAGGACGTGTACCTGAGATTGACATCCTTGCTGACAAGTTGAGTTTTCATCCTCAGGTAGATGTAGCGTTTCAATATGATGAAATCAAAACGTGCATCGCTGGAAGACTGAGCTGCTTTCTACCACTTCCAAACAATGAGACAAATAACACAGGCCTCCCTGTTCATGTTAACGCATGCTTTGGCCTTACAGACAACCGAAGGTACATCAAATGGCAGGAGGAGGACCAGAAGAATGATGAATCAGCAAAGTGGAATGAGCTCCTGAAAAAGGAAGTCCTTCCTCATGTATACACGAAAACAATCCAAGATGCTATTGAATTATCCAGAAAGGATATGCTGCCTGCCAACACTGTGTATAGTCTTTGGCCTGACCTAAGCAAGACTGAGCACAGCGGTCGGTGGCATGAAGTTGCACTGGATGTTTTTAAACAGTTATTCCAAGGTAAAAAAATCTTTTGTCTTGTGAAAAATAACAAAAGTTGGGTGGCTGCATCAGACGCTGTCTTCCCAACCAACAATACAGATTCAGATATGATGTCAGCAGTGGCACGTTTACTGATCGCAAAGGGAGAAAATCTTGTCACTGTTCCTGAACATGTACTGAAAGCTTTGAAAAGAGCTTTCCCAAAGCCTGAGACTCTGCAATATGTGACCCCGTCCTTTGTTAGAACTGTGCTCCACAAAACTGAGATTGGAACCATCTGCAGAGATGATAAAATGTCCCTCTTGAAGTATGTGCTCAGTGATGGAAAGTATGACGAGCTACATGGTCTACAGCTTCTGCCCCTTAGTGATGGAAGTTTCAAGTCATTTACCAGTAGGGAGGAGGATATGGCTTTGATTGACAATGTGGAATTTCCACGGTAAGGTTTGTTTCAGCGCTTGCGCTGCTTTCTTTAAGTTCTTCTTTACTTTCATTCATAAATGTTAGAATTTCTCACATTCAAATTCTTTTCTCTAGAACGTTGCTACCCTTTTGCAAGGAGAGATTTGTGTCTGACGATCTGAGCGAAAACACAATGCATCATCTCAGACAAATCGCTGTTACAAGTATGAAAATATATTTGTTTACTATGTGAAATTGTATATTCTCCTGTGTATGGCAGGAAAGATTATTTGATAAAACATGCTTCCATGTTTATTAGTCTGATCGGAGTATACTTTTGTTGATCAATCTATGCATTAACTATGCATATGGTACAAAAATAGCTAAATGAAGCTAAGTTTCATATGTAATAATTAAAACAAAGTGTGGTTACATTTATAATTATAATGTAAATATTGTGCTCAATTTCAGATGCAGACTTGTATAAAATGATGAATCTGGATGCAAAGAATGTGGCAAAGTTTGCCAGGAAACACTTACCAAGAGAATGGAAAGAGAGCCAAGGTAATGTGAAATGGAATTCTGCTAAAGATGGTCACCCACCAAAGACTTGGCTGACAGAATTCTGGAAATTTCTGAATACTCACTGGGAGGAGCTAAGGGATTTCACTGGCATGCCCTTAATACCTCTGGAACCAATTCAGGCAGGACATTCTACACTATTAGCAAGATTAGAGACAAATTCCACTTTGATCTTTCAGAGTAGCAGACAGTCCAGCTTGCCAGATCATGTTCAGAAAGTGGTAAAGATGGTGGGAGGCACAGTCATTAAGAAGAACAAATGTCTCAAGCATCATGACATTGAAAATTACATCTTGACTACTTCACCCAAGAATGTTCTGCAAGTCCTTCTGAACTGTGAGCGTGACACAGTCATTAGAGGATTTTCCTCTGCTTCACTTCATGAGAAAGAAGAGTTTAAAACATATATCTCTTCATTAGATTGTATTTCTGATGATGAAATACAGTTGCTGTCAGCTCTGCCTCTCTTCAGGTTGATGTCTGGAAAATATGTTATGGTCGAGTCAAAACAGGCAGTTATTTTAACATCCAATCCAACCATTCCAGAAGATCTGCCTGTGCCTGAAACCATTGTGCAGTGTGCAAATGAGGCAGATCGAAGGATTTTGACTCTCCTAAGAGTCAGTCTTCTTGATGCAGTGCAACTGGCTATTCATTTGGTAGACTGCATTCAAAGACAGCTTTTCAACAAAAATGAGGAACAGAAAATAATGATTTGGATATTGGATCATGGCAGTGTCCTGTTCTCACAAAGTGAAGACCTGGTCCAGAAAAGCAAGAATCTCAGTTTCATTGAAACAGACAAGGGGGAGCGCAAGCAAACATCAAGTGTTTTCGATCCCACCAGCAAAATCTTTCAGGATCTTTTTGATCAAGACTACTTTCCACCAGCAGTCTATAGGACCAAGGTGATTCTTGAGAGCTTAAAACAACTTGGTTTACAGACAAAAGAAGAAGAAATATCCCCAACAAATGTGCTCCATGTTGCAAAAGACATTCAAAAGCTTCACATTCACTCTCGAAATAAGGCATTCAAAAAAGCAGATGCTCTGGTAAAAGTATTAAATAGAAATGATTTGCTCTCTGGCTTCACTGAAGGACAGAAAGGAGAGCTTCTTCAAATCCAGTGGGTGCCTTGTGAAAATCCAAATTCAGCAAACAATAATAGCAAGAACAGTCAAAAGAGGGGTCTCTACAAACCAGCTGAAGTAAGGGCTTCAAAATTCTCTGCTATTGTGGGGCATGTAATGCCACTTACATCAGAACTAAGTGAGGATGTCTGCCAAAAACTTGATCTTTTTATCCCTCCACCACCTGAAAAAGTCTTGGAGAACCTGTGTGTACTGGGGTCAATAGCTCAGGGCCTGGTCAACCCAGATTCAGATTATGAATTTAAAAACAAGTTACACAGCACTTACAAATTCATGCAAGAAAACACTGAATATTTCAGAGAAGAGATGAACAAGAAATGCATTGCTTGGCTGTGGTGCCCGAATGAGTTTGTCTCACCTCGCGATATAGTGCTCTTCTATCCACATGAATTAGATCTGAGTATGTACATCAAGAAAGTACCAGATGAATTTCTGAAATATGCTGACATGCTGAAAGAGCTTGGTGTGAAGGAGACACTTTCTGATGAGGAGATTGAGGACATACTCCATGACATAAAACTAAGCATTGATGACAGAGATCCATGTTATGGTGATCCTTCTGAGCTCAAGGTGTCAATAGCCATTCTTGATTGGATGCGGAAGAATGAAAAGCCGTTGAAGAACAGTACCCCTGTGCCTGTCATTGCACCAAACCAAAACTTCACTCTACAACGTTTGGAGAGTACTGTTTACTGTGACATTAGTAATGAAGGATTAGAAGACCTGAGACAAGACCAGGAAGAGTTTCATGTTATTCACGAAGAGGTGCTAGGTGTCACAGCAAAATGGCTGAAAGTTCCTTTTTTAAGTACCCGCATTTTAAAACCACAATTCATAAGAACTGAGGAAGAATGTCCAGGAATTGAGCAGTGTGGGCAGGCAGAACCAATTACTCTGAGAATCAAAAACATACTCAAGGAATATGATGAGGAAAGTGACATTTTTAAAGAACTCATACAAAATGCAGAAGATGCCGGTGCAAGTACATGTGGGTTTCTGTTTGACTTCAGAAGACACCCTCCGGAAGGCCTCATTGATGATGGAATGGCCCTTTGCAATGGACCTTGTCTGTGGAGCTTCAACAATGAGCTCTTCTCTGATGAAGACTGGAAAAACATTGTCAGAATTGGGTCTGCTTCTAAGGAAGAAAAGATTGAGAAAATTGGCAATTTTGGACTTGGCTTCAATGCTGTTTACCACTTGACAGATATTCCATCTATTTTGAGTGGTAAAAGTCTTCTTATTCTTGATCCAAATATCACCCACTTAGAAAAGCACATTCAAAGTAAAGCAAATCCTGGAATTAAACTTGACTTGTTTCAAGAGAGGCTGTTCAGGAGGTTTCCTGGACAGTTCCAATCTTATCAAAGAATTTTTGATTGTGATTTGACAACGAACAGCCAGAAATATTACAATGGTACACTGATTAAATTACCGTTTCGAACTCCGGAAGAGGCTTGCAAGTCAGAAATTAGCTGCAAGGTGTACAACCAAGAACGCATAAATGCTTTTCAGCAACACTTTATGGATAGTTCCCAAAGGCCTCTTCTGTTCCTTAAGAACATAAAGTCAGTGTCTCTGCAAGTAATTTCTGAAAGTGCTTTCACACCTCCACAACAGAAGCAAGTCCAGACACTTTTCAGAATCTCCAGGGAGGTAGTACATTCATTTACTATTTCAAACGAAATGCATCTTCAGGACATCACGAACACCTTTGACAGCCTTGACTCAAACTGCCATGAGATCGTTGACTGCTTTTCTGCACACATAGCTGAAATAGTTAATGAGCAAAGTGAGAGAACGAGCGTCCAGTACTGGCTCCTCTACTCTTGTCTTGGGATAAAGGATTCACTGCGAATGTTTCAGAGAGAAGTACAGCAGTGCAAATTTTCCCCTCCAGTTGGGGGGGTTGCCATACCTCTACAAAAAGAAACCCAAAATGTTTGGTCTCCTGATGAAAGCTTTGCTGCTGGCCAGGCCTTTTGTTTCCTCCCTCTTCCAATTGAGACAGGCCTCCCAGTTCATATCAATGGGTCTTTTGCTGTCACGTCAAATAGGAAAGCTCTCTGGCAAAGTGGAACAAAGTTGGAGTGGAACAAAGCGTTACTCCAAGACGCTTGTGCTACAGCCTATATCACAGCACTGCTGGAGCTGAAGATCATGGCCCAAAATGGGAAACTTCAAAACTACAATTACTACACATTTTGGCCTGATGTTGAAAAAGTAAGCAAACCTTTCCAGCCCTTAGTTGGTGCGTTTTACTCAGGCGTTGCACAATGCATGGCTGGCAAAGCTCTTGAGCTCTTCAGTAATGGGCAAACCTGGTGCTCATTTGACAAGGCAAGATTTCTGGATCCAAACATTGAGAGAAATAAAGCCGTGGGAGACCTTGCCATAAAAGTTTTCCTGAATGATACGGACTCAAGCTACTGTGCTGTTTATTTGCCATCGTGGGTCAGGAAGAGTTTTATTCAGTGTGGTTTTCATGAGATGGTACTGGAGAAGACATTTCACTGGGTTGACTTCTACCACACAGTTTTCAAGAACTTAAATAACATGAAGCCACATGATAGAAATGCTCTTATATTGAATGCAATTGACTTGAATGATCCTGCCGTTGATGTCTTACTGAAAATGAATCCATGCATTCCAGCACAGAAAACTGGCAAACTTCAGTTCATCAGCAAACTCGTGCATCCTCTTGGAAAGGTTGCATGCCTGTATGATCTTGAGGAGGGACGCTTTCTTGAAAGGAACACAAATGAGTACTTCAACCCCAAGAGAATTCTCCGGCTTTCAAGCATGGGGATGCTGAGTGATACACTCACATTAGTGGACATTGTAGAGAGAGCAGAGACAATTTCAAGAGTTTGGACTGAGGATAAAATGAAAGCACAGAAATGTCTCCAGTGTCTCTTTGACTGTATGAGGAAACATATAAATGATGTCAGTTCCCCACACTGGGACATTCTGAAACAAATGTCATTCCTTCCTGCTGTGGCTAAAGACCAAGACAACAATCTGATGACCAGTCTTAAAAAGCCATCTGAAGTCTACAGAAACCAGTACTGTGATTTGGTAAACCTGACAGAATTCAGTGTTGACCACTCAAATCTGTTTATACAGCCAGATGACCCAGTCCTTAAAAAACTGGGAGTGAAGAAAAGCCCACCAGCTGAGACAGTACTCAAACAACTGAAAGAAGCACATGATCGTTCAGATAAAATCGAAAAATCTGTGCTCCTTAATGTGGCAAAAAGCTGTTATGACCATCTCAACAAGTATTTGATTGATGGGGGAGATCCTACTGTTATTATTAAACATGCACAATCAATCCCTTTCATTTTTATTGAGGACCACTTTGTAAATGTGCGCTCAGTGGCCAAGAGCCGCAAATTTGAGGAGAAACCATACCTCTACGTCCTTCCTGCTATCTTCTCCAAATTTGAGAATCTCTGGAACTGTGTCGGTATCAAAAGTCAGTTTACAGCAGAGCAGTTTGTTGCTGTGCTAAAAGAAATGAGTACATATCCTGGACCACTTTCAGTGTCAGATCTTCACAGTTGTCTTTCCATTCTTACAAAAGGGCTCCATGCAGGTGATATAGCACTGAGAGACTGCCTGCTACCTGATGAAAAAGGTGTGTTGACTTATTCAAGTAAGCTCAACTTTAATGACAGTCCATGGATGCCAGTGCAAGCAGGGGTTAAACTTTGCCATCACCTGATACCTCGACCTGTTGCATGTCATTTTGGTGTTGTAACAACAAGACACCACACACTAAAGAATCATTTAGTTCGTGGGTTTTCTCCTTTTGCTCAGGAGTTTGGACAACATGAGAAACTAACAGTTAGAATTAAAAACATCATTGACGCATATCCATCCAAGAAAGATATACTGAAAGAGCTCATACAGAATGCTGATGATGCAGGGGCAACTGAAATCCACTTTGTATGGGACAAAAGAGAACATGAGACTCAAAAAATCTTTGGAGAGAAATGGAAGTTGCTTCAAGGCCCAGCACTCTGTGTGTACAACAACAAGACATTTACTGATGAAGACCTGAAAGGCGTTCAGCAGTTAGGGGAAGGAGGAAAGCATGGCACTTTGGGCAGAACTGGAAAATATGGGCTGGGCTTTAATTCTGTTTACCAGCTGACTGACTGCCCCTCTATACTAAGTGGGGATGAAAAATTCTGTATATCTGACCCAAATTTGATATATGTAGAGGGTGCTACAAAGGAGTCACCAGGCTGCATGTACTTAATGGATGAAAATTTCAAAGACTCTTTCAAGGATGTTTACCATACATTCCTTCCCCAAAAATTTGATCTTCAGTCTGGAACAATGTTCAGACTTCCCCTCAGGACAAAAGAAATGGCAAAGACATCTGAGATATCAGGACATGTCATTCCAGATCATGAAATTAAAGAACTTTTGTACACTTTGAAGACAGACCCTGAGGGACTGATTCTTTTCTTGAAATGCATCACAAAAATACAGTTCCATGTAATCAACAAAAATGGAAGTGAAGAGAATGTTTTCCTAATTGAGAAAAAAGTAACTGAGAAAACCCATGAGGAATGGAAGAGGTTTCATGATCATGTCCATAATTCTCTGAAATCTGGACAGGCAGTTCCATGTCAAACTATCTATGACATGCAAATTTCAGCTGGAAACAAGAGCAGCCAGTGGGTAATTGCAGAAAGTTTTGGATTTTTTCCAGAAAGGCATGAGCAGGATGAAGGTCACTCTAACCTCAAAGTACCTCAGGTGGCCCTGGCAGCTTGTGTTGCCAGCAAACCGCCAGAAACTGAATTTACTGGAAGTGCCTTTTGCTCTCTACCACTGCCAGGTAAAACTGGTCTTCCTGTACATGTGAATGGAAACTTTGAACTTGATCATTCTAGAAGAGATCTGTGGAAAGAGGATGCTGTGAGTTTGAAGACTAAATGGAACGAGTCACTAAAACTAAACATGATTGCACCTCTATATGCTAACCTCCTCAGCCATTTCTGTACAACATTTAAGAGAGACAAACCCTGTAGTTTAATGTTTCTTCAATCCAGTTTGGATTCTTGTTTCAGGTTCTTTCCGTTTGTGTCAAAAGACATTGCCAATGATTGGCATGAGATGATCAATGTAGTCTACAGATCTATCAATCAACAAAATCTTCCTGTGATACCTACTCTACAAAGTGTGGCTGATGAACGTTCATGGCTCTCAGGTCCAAAGTACATTGTTAACTGGTCCAGTGTCTCAAACCCAGACCCAACAAATTCACCTCATTTCATGGCAGAACAGAATCTTCATGATGACATTCTTCAGGTTTTGGAGCACACTGGAATGAAACTGGTACCACCATTTTGGAAACTGATTAAAGTTATGAGTGCTTTTAAAAATGCAGATGTGGAAGTTTGTGAAGTCAGTCCTTCATCAGTGATTAATTATTTGAAGAAGATAACACTGAATGATCCCTCACAAACTGCTGATGATTTACCATTACCTGTCAGTCAGACTTTGATTAAAGATGCACAAAGTTGTTCAAAGCTCCTGAAATTTTGCCTATCAAAAGACACAAGACAAAAGACATCTAGCTCAGCTGACCTTAATGGACTACCTCTCCTCCTCACTCAGGATCAGGTGCTGAGAAAGTTCAGCTCTGACTCTCCAAAGCTAATCACAAAGTTTACCAATATTTTTCAGGGATATGAGTCAGAATTTGCTAAATATAGTGTTAATAATGAACATATCGAAACTCTTGAAAATGGAAAATACATTGAGAAATTAACCATCCCAGTTGCAGCAAAATTCTTGAAACCGGTACTTCAGCAAAGGATCCTGGAAGCATTGCCTCAAGAAAGAGACGGGCTTTATACAGCGGACAAAGAGATGATCACGTGGTTGAAAGAAATTTGGAAATTTTTTGATGATCAAAACAAAACCTGTTCCCTGCCTGATGCAAAAAATCATACCTTTGATGAAATAAAAAAACACTTTAACGGTCCTATTTTGCCTGTAATTCGTCCAAGTCAAAAGGGTGCACGTTACCTACAGTCGGTTAACAACCTACGTAGTGTTGTTCCTGGTGATGGAGGACAAATTTCATCCATTCTTTTTAAACTTGGACTTGTGACATTAGACCATGATTTTTTCCGTAGTTTTTCACAGTTTGTTCGCCAATCTTTGAAACCAGAGCTCTTGAACATTCAAGATCACTTTGGGGTTTTGGAGCAGTTGAATCAGGTTCCTCATTCACTGTTTGAGGTGCTTTCTGCAAATGATGCAGACGAAATTCAGTGCTTCCTACAACGTGGCATCAGGGCCTCCAAAATCTCAAGGGAATATGAAAGGATGCTCAAGTCATTGCCCATATTTGAGACAATATTTGGAAAACGAAGATCAATTGATTCACAAAGAAATGTATTCATTCTCAGAACTGAGTTTCAAGCAAAGTTTCCTGACTTGTACATGTTTGATGACAGGAACAGTATTTTCCTGAAGGACAGTCTTGTAAACAAAGGTTTGTCAGAAAGTCTCAACATTCGGATTTTAGGGGATTTGCAGTACTGTATGGAATTCATGCTTCCTTTTGTAGAAGAGTTCACAGAGACCAAGCTACTTGATTTACTAAGACTGCTAGTGGAGCTGAGACCAAAATCTGAGTATGAAGGTTATGAAGACAAAATTGCTTCAAGTTTGATGAGTGTCAGATTTATTCGGGACATCCATGGCTGTCTTCAAATGGCCTCATATTTCTATGATGACAGTGTAAACCTTTACGAGGTTATGTTGCCAGAAGAAAAGTTTGTGCCAAAGGCATTTTGGGAAAAGTTCAAAAATGCAAGTGGAGCAAAAAGCCTTCTAAAAGAAATTGGACTGAAACATGAAGTAACAGAGGAAGAGATAATTGCATTTGCTCTTCAAATTGAAACTGCTGCTAGAGGTAGCACTGAGCTAGATGTTCTTAAACATAGATCATCAACATTGTTCAAAATTGTTTTGGAGAAGTGGACTGGGAGACTGATGCACAGAATAGCAACCATAAAATTTATATTCCCCGTGAAGACTGGATTTAAACTTTGTGTTTACCACAAAGCTTTTGCTCAAGAAAGAGATGTTGTTGCTATTAAAGGATCAATGTTGGAAAAAGACCCTGGTCACCAATATCTCATATGGACCACTATGCCTATACTGCCCTCGAGAGACTGCTCAATCAAACACCTAGATGACTTGAAGTGTGGGGGAGCTTTTGATAAACCGCCTTCAGAACAAGTCATGCAAAACCTGAAAAACATATGCAGATCTCCATGCACCACTGATGATTTAGTACAAACAAGAGCTGAAGTGCTGAGCACCTCTTATGCATACCTACAGTCTGTGAGTTTTGATGCCTCTGTTTTGAATGACCAACCTCTCATTCTCACTGAAAATAACACCAACCTTGTGAAAGCTAGTCAAGCTGTTCTTTCACTTCCACATCCTAATGACTTTCGGCCATACTTATACCCTATTCAAGGAAACCACGCAATGTATGCAGAATTCTTCAAGAAGATTGGGGTTGAAGAGATGCCTACAGTTTCACAGTTGCTTACTGTGCTCCAGGAAATCTACACAGAGTGTCGTGACAAGACAACACTTCAGCCAAACCTGCAGACAACAGTGCCGCGTGCTGTGGAGAAGCTTTTCTGTCTGATGAAAGAAAAACCAAACGAAAATCCCTTTCACAACAAAAAACTCTACCTTCCATCAACAGATGGGAAACTCTATGAGTCCAGCACTTTGTATTTCAATGACACTGCCTTTCAGACTAAAAGACTGGAGAATTCACTGAAAACAAGGTTGAACCTGCTTGAGAAGCTAAACCTTTGTCACCTGGGAAATGACCACTATGAACATTTTAAACTATTGGAGTTGCTTCCTCAGAAAATCCGTCCCCAGTTCCTCTCTCAAGTAATTTCTGAGAACTTGGTCAGTGCTTGTGCAGAACGTTGCGATTGTGGAAATGAATGTGAATTTAGTGGCTGGTTTGAAAAGCACTTGTCATCCCGTGTGTTTCGCCATGGTCTTATTTGTCTGATCAGACAACAGAGCAATGGTACTATTTCCCAGAGTGATGCTGCATGCATGTGGAAGAGCGTATTTGGTAAAATTCAAATAATCTGTTGCAGAACTCTCCAAACTGAACTTTTTTTACACCGCGAGCCACTGGAAGGTACCCAGACAGAAACACAGGTTTGTGTGAAAAAGCAGCAAGGTGGGTGTATCTTCTATTTGAAACACAATGATAATATGGCTCTCAAAGAAATGAATGAAGTCAACATGTATCTCACTAAAGAAATCCTTAGTCTCCTTAACAACACTCTGAACCCCTTGACTCTACCAGTTCTTGGGCAGCTTTTGTTGTGTGAAACCATGGACGATGTTGAAAAAACATTGGAACAACATGGAATCCATAATAATGTGAGTGAAGAAGAAGGATTTGGTGTTCGTCCACAGCCTGGGAGTCTTATCCCAGAAGAATGGCACGACTCCCTTGACATGAATCCCCTCAACAGTTTCGAAAAAGATGAGTATGTTGGCTTCAGAAAGGATGAATTGAAAAGTGAATATTTTTTTGCTATCGTTGTTGAATGTCTGGATGGGTTATCAGGAGGGACCAGAGGAAAACCTGCAAGATATAAAATCCAGATTAGCAGTGATGAGTTCACTGAAGTAAGCTCCTTTGACCTGTATCAGTTTAAGAGAGAAAGAAGGTCAGCTCCAATGACAGATGCCACATGCACCAAAATAGACATTTTGCCAGACTTTGTATCCTCACAAAAGAAGCCCATACCACAGACTTTGGAGGAGGTTAAAAGAGAGATTGACCAGTGTCTGAGAGAAATCTGGAACATGCCATCTGAAGAGAAATGTAAGGCTATTAGACGCCTTTACCTAAGGTGGCATCCAGACAAGAACATGGACAACGAAGACCTTGCCAATGAAGCTTTCAAATATCTAAAGAACAAAATGGAGGAGCTGCAACAAGGGAAGACTGCACACAATGGATCGTCCAGTTGGAATGACTTCAGAGATCACTGGCCCAGATGGAACGCTGAGGCCCGGCGTCACAGGGCGGGACGAGAACGTTTCTATCAGAACAGGTCTAGTCAGCAATATAACTTTTGGTCATACTACAGAGAAACACCAAAGCCAGACAGAGAGGAAGCTAAGCGCTGGTATAGGCAAGCACAGTGTGACCTCAGTGCTGCTCAGAGAGAAACTGAAGACAAAGGGAGTCCAGAGTGGTGCCTGTTTAAAGTGCATCAGGCAGTGGAGAAAGCCCTGATAGCCACAGAATACAGGAAAAATGGACACCATCCCGGGAGTTGCTCCATCACAAGCCTCGCTCAACGGATTTCTGGCTACAGTACCCACCTTGGTAACTTACCCAGTGCTGTATCCCAACTCAGGACACTTGGTGTCGATGCCAAGAAAACTCAGTACCCAAACTGCCACCCCTCACCCTGCATTCCACATGAACAGTTCAAATCTGAAGATGCCAGAAGGGCAGTGAACACTGCAGCAGATATACTAATGAAAGTGGGAAACTATATCACTAGATGAATTGATTTGTTTATTAGTTTAAGAAAGTGTATGTGGAGATGACATCTTAATCAGTTATTCTTTCTGATCTTATTACTGTATAATGTATATATAAACGGTAACTTATTCTAATTCTGGGTTAATAACACAGGTCAATATTTTTTATTTTTTTGTAATCATCAGAAACCAAAACACACTTTTCTAAACCAGTTTTTCATGCTGATTTTCAGATCTGCATTCAGTTTTTTTTCAGTCACATCAACTTTTTGAATTATAAGTAAGATTAGATGTGCAATAGACTTTTTATTAAACCGCAGGCACCAATCAAGTAACTGTTTCAATATTTTCAGTGTCAGTCAGATACCACTGTTTCTTCAAAAACACTTATAATATGATTATTATATGCTAATTATACCCCTATCATGCAATATATAACTAGCTTCATCACAAAAACTGTATGTGCGGGAAAAACTAAACACAGATTTGAAATCAGCATGAAAAACACTACAAAAACCACATAAACTTATCTCTGATTATTCTGACCAGTTGACCTGTGTAATTCTTTCCCAAATTCACTCTTTTTCTAATGTAGTGTGTTATATCTATTGACAGCAAATCACTAAACCATTCTTTCATTTTATGTATCATTATACACTGATATTCTTTTTGGTCTCAACAATAAACATTAAACAGTAAACCTTTAGTTTTTAATGTTTGTATGGTGGTTTTCTTTATCAACAATACTGCAGTAATAAAAGCAGTAAGATGTTACTGACAACACTCCATGTTTCAAAACATGGATTTTCCAAGAAAGGTTAAAAACTTCAGTTTAACATTTGTAAAATCTTTAAAATAGACCATGAAGCCACTTTTCACACCAGGATTATAAACTTACCATGTAGCTACTCCCACTGGCCACTAGATCAGAAATACTTGCTTTAAAGCTCCACTGTTCAGGTGTATAGTTACAGCCTGTAGCCCATTTATTGCTGTAAATGTAAAAACCAGGTCCCTCTAGCCCATTCATCATTGAATAGGGTCCACCACTGGACCACCGCTGGATTTTATTTGGGTAATATTTGCATGTAGCCCTCGTATTTGCCCCGTGTACAGTTCTAAGCACAACAGTGACCCTACCATAGTAGTGAGGGTGGTGAGGGAGCCAGTGAATCAGGCACAGCTGACATACATTAGTCTGTGCCAGGTTGGTCCACCACCCAAAAGTATCCGGCCAAGAGTAAATCTGTGGTCAGAAACTAACCATTAAGAAAGAGCAGACTTTCTAAAGATTTGCAAATTTGATTTGAAAGATTTCCACCATAGTTCCATCATCACTTGAGTGAACCTGAAAGCCATCAGTACGGCCTCCAGAATCTGTCCACAGCTGATTTGATCATTTGTCCTGTGAAGATTTGTATGAACACAAAAGACAGGAGCAATTAAAATATAAATTATTCAGCAACAAAAGAAGACAACGTTATGTTTTGAAATCTGATGTTATAGGCGTTACAGGAGAAAGCTGGAGAAAAAGCTGCAGCAGAACACCAGGAAAGTTTGGAGAGGCAAGAAAACAATCAGTGGCTTCAATCAGTCTAGCCGGGACTGACTGAGACATTGAGAGGCCTCAGCCCAGCATGTCCTCCATCTCCAGCATAACCATTACAGCACCCTGGTGGACTGGTGCTGATGCAATCGGAAGGTTGTGGGTTCAAATCCCAGGACTGCCAGTGGCACCACTGTTGCCAGCCCACTGCTTCTCAGCTGAATGGGTTAAATGCACAGGACTCAAGTAACTGAATAGCAAATTTCCAAAACTCAGTAATTTTTTTTTATTTTTTAGGTAACACTACTATTGGCATATTTTTACATTTCCTCTTTATTTACAATAGTATAACCGACCAATACTCAGTCCTTGTATAATACACGGTACAAGATTAGGTTAATTTCCAAAACTCACTCAGCTCACTCACACATTCGCGAGTGGTACTTACTTACTGGTAGACAGAAGTATGTTCACAATTTTTATGCAGTTAGCTGTCTATGCTGTGTCATGTAGTAGGATATAAATATTAAACTTAATTACATAATTACTACATACTTTTGTGACATTGAGTATCAGTTTACTTAAAAATTGTTTTCATTATATTTTTAAACAAATTTGCCCAAACTAAAATGTGCAGGAGTTGCACTTTAGAAACAGGCATTGAAAAATGAGAAGTAATTGTAAAATTTCATTTAAAAAATGATTTCCTGTAAGAATTGCTTTCCAGTAGGTCAAACAAGTAAAACGCAATTTTCTGGAAAAAATGCTTTTGGACTGAGTGAGTTTTGGAAATTTGCTCTTTCCTCCAGGATTGATGGTGATTGACATCAGTTGACATGGCAGAATAACATGGTTTTAAAGTAAGTAAACATCTATGTAGTTAGATAGTTATAGCTCTGGGAACCAGGTGCTGGAGTCCTCAAAAATTCCCAAAGAATATCTGAGGCAAAGCACCTGCGCAAAGATGTCCTTGAGAATGAGACTATTACACATCAAATGTGTCAAAATGAACTCCAAAATAAACCCATTCAACTGAACTAGATTGATGTAATTAAAACTTTTTGGTGGAATTATGTTAGGTGGGAAGGATCAATGCCTTCTGAGGCCTTCCCAGCTCAAACCCAGTTGAGGGAGCCTCTTCAGGGGCCACGAAACTGTTATATTCTTCAATAAAAGGCATAGCTGCATCTCTCTGTTTGATTTCTTACTTTGAAGAAGTTTCAAACTTAGGCTCTCACTTCAGTTCTCCAAGACAGGATCAATACAGTATGTACAATATTTAAAAAAAAAAATCACTCACTCACCAAAGTACGGCTCTCCATTATCTCTCTCCTCCATCTCCATCTGCTTTACCATCTCACCTGTTAGACCCTCTTCTCCTTTTTCTCTCTATTTGAGAGCACCTTCAGTCAAGTCAACTAAGAAAAAATAAGATAAGATAAACCTTCATTAGTCCCACACGTGGGAAATTTGCATTGTCACAGCAGAAAGTGCACAGAAAAAAGGCAAGAGCAGCAAAAATGAAAAACAATAGGATGGAATACTATTGGAATAGGATGGAATACTATACCAACAGTACACTATACAATCTAGAAATATATGGACATGTGTATTGTAAAATATATACATAGGCCTATGTGTATATGTAAACCATATGTAAACTTAGGTACACAATGAATATATGTGTATATGTACAGAGTGAATATATAAACACACACACACACACACACACACACAGGTACACAATGTAGTGACAGGCATTGACAAATACAGCAGTAATGCACCCAATGAATTGCACATTTTAAATTGCACATTTTGCCCAGTAGTAATAGTTCCACCCAAAAACTGCACGTTGTATCAGAAAAATCAAGTAATATTGCACATAAGAGAAACTAACATGGTGTATTGGATGTGTGTGTCTGTTTGTCTGTGTGTGTGTGTGTGTGTGGTCATCTGTATAGTCTTTGTTGTGGAGTCTGACAGCGGTTGAAAGGAAAGACTTGCGGAATCTCTCTGTCAAACACCGTGGGTGCAGCAGCCCACCACTGAAGGAGCTGCTCAGTGCTGCCAGAGTCTCCTGCATGGGGCGGGAGATGTTCTCCTGCATGGGGCGGGAGATGTTCTCCTGCATGGGGCTGGAGATGTTCTCCTGCATGGGGTGGGAGATGTTCTCCTGCATGGGGTGGGAGATGTTCTCCTGCATGGGGTGGGAGA
>JBBPCX010000002.1:456660-477676 GCA_037974365.1 Hydrocynus forskahlii
GGACTTGAACTGTTTGAATTTCAATTTAAAAAAAGCTTGAAACACTGGGGTGTTCTAAAACTTTTGACCGGTAGTGTATGACACAAAACTGCTGAAATAAATGGACAGCAAAGAAACAACAATGACCAATGTTGTAATGACAACATTTCGACCAATCAAGTAGCTGCAATCAAGTCAGCTTGGCTGTGGCTCACTTTCAGCCCTGCCGTCGAGCGGCTCGGGTACGGGTTGATTTATTTGTAATGGAAAAACATCTGTTCACGTCATGCCACGGTTCTGTGCGCCATGTGTGTAGTGTAGGATCGACCACGTGTGGGTTCAGGAGGGGAAAGTGTGTAAATGACATTAAGGATTAATGTGTCTGTTCACACTGATGTCAGATAAAGATCCCAATAAAAAGACCAGGCGGTCTAAACGTAGCTTTGGTGTCTCGCTCGTTTCCCAATTAAATAATTCAATAAAGGAATGATGGGTCAGATAAACCTTACATAAATCTTCCAGGACACTTGACAAACATTTATAAAAGGTTATCCCAGCTGTCATAACACTTGCTGAGGCGAAATGACATCAGATTCGACTAAAGCAGATCTTTTCTTTCTAAAATGTGTCGACAGGTTTATGTCAGATTTATGAAAGGTTTAATAAACAATAATAAACACAAACACAGACACAACGTACACTACAGGCCGGATGTTTGTGCATGACCTCGGATTTTAAAAAAAAACAAACAACAAGCTTCTTTTTCAGATTAGGAAAACTTAAATGCTACCAACTGGTTTTCAATATTTTATGTAGAAACACATTATTTTGCCACAAAGAATCAAACTATTGGTATGGAAGAGAAATATCAGGTCTGTCTTTAGTGACTGACATTCACTTTGTGGTGATCATGCAATAAGAAAAGTATCACTCAGTTCTTCAACATCCCACAATTGCTTCTTCCTTTTGTAACAACAGAAAGTTTAGAGAGGGATGTCTCGTCCTCCCCAGTCTCCAGATCTTTCTCCCACTGATCTGCAGGGACCAGCTGGAGACCCACAAGTTGCACATGATCCAGAACATCACACACAACTGGTTCTGCTGGAAAAGGTGCTGGGAGGGTTTGGACCAGTTATTTCTGAAAGTTGCTGAAAGGATGTGGTGAATCTGTGCTGCTGTGATGAAGTGGTGGAAGTTATTTTGATGAAACTCTCACAGAAACTTTCACTTCCATTAAATTGCACTTACAGTGAATATTGTTACACTTAAAAACCAGTCAGTTACATCAGTTTTAAATATTTCTGATGTTTTCTTGTAATAACATTTTGAAAGAGCAGCAAATTCTGGCCTGTAGTGTTTATTTAAATTCAGACTGTACAGACGCCCCCTGCTGGTGCACCCGTGCCTCCCCTTTTCACTGTACCTGCTCGGCCAGGTTGCCCAGTCTGTTGGGCTGACGGTGCGGGACGGAGAAACAGGTAACACACACACACACACACACACACACACACACACACACACACACACATACATACATACACATACACACACAACCAGCAGGAGAGAAAGTAAAAACAGACAGAACAGCAAAAGAGAGAAGAAAGCAGGTCAGACACAAACATGAAGCCTAAACAGCCGGTCAGAGGGTCGTGTTAGAGGATATTCTGTCATTTCACTATTATTTCAGTTCAAATGTCTTAAGGATGCCCTATCCCATCATTTTTCAGTCTTCTATAAGCGTCCTATTAAACTGTGATTATAAAAATGTCCAAATGCAGCAGATGTGTGTTTATTTTAGTGTGTGTTTGTGTGTTTTTATTTCAGCTTCTCAGGTGTGAGGTGCTCCTCACACCTCACACCTTCATTCCTGACCACATTCTGAAGGCTCTACTGTTGCATCCCTTGCATTCCCCTCCTTTTCAGTTTTATTCCCGCTCTGAGTACCACCAGCTCACCAGCTGTTTCTACTCGAGCTCCCCCGACTTTTTAAACCCATCCTCTCCACCCTCCACACTCTGATAGCTTTTCTCACCCGTCTTTTGCACTTTATCCCTCCAGCATTTAGCTTCTTCCAGTTTCTGTTGCTACTTTTCCCCTCCTGTCTCTCGTAGTTCCATTTTCCATCGGTTATTCTTTCCCTGCTTTCTCCAGGAGTCTCTCCCTTAGTTTTCCTTCGTCTTTCTCTTTCCTTTCATTCCTTTAATCACTTTCAGTCTTTAACTTTTTTAAATATCACTGAGGCCAAAAACACAGAGAACAACAACCTAGCAAATACAAACCAAAGTATCAGCAGAGTGTTAACACAAAGAACTAACACAGAGCGAAAACAAACCAAAGTAACATCGGCGCTTTTACCCCAAGAACCGACCAACACAGACTGAAACACCGGGATACATTTACTAACTAGGGAAACAACAGCAGCTGAGCAGGGGAGGAGACAGGTCACGGGAGTGGGACTAAACATCAACAGGCTCAAGTGACACACAGACACATGTGTAGGTAAACAAAGGCACATGGAGGCTGTTAACAACAACATAGACAAGAAAACAGGGGGAAAAGACACAAGGAACAACAAAAGCAATAAAACCAGGGAACAGACAGAGAAGGTAACAGGTGAGACTGTTAAGGGGTCTGGCTGCCCCCTGGTGCTACAAGTCCCGGTGTGATTGTCCTGCATGCCCTCAGCTCCGCCCCCTCACTCCCCTCCCGGCCCCCTCACCTGAAGGCAGATGGCCACGTTGACCCTGCAGCCGAAGGTGGTACTGACGGCCCGCGGCGACAGGCCGAGGTCTTTGAAGATTTTGGAGAAGGACTGAGTGAGAGAGATCCGCGGACGCTCCTCCGCCACCACCATACAGGTGCGCACACACGACAGGTTCACGTTCCGCAGCTGATCACACACACACACGCAAACATATACACACACACACACACACACACGCAAACATATATACACACACACACACACGCACATACACACACACGCAAACATACACACACACGCAAACATACACACACACGCAAACATACACACACGCACACACACACACACAAACATAACAGGGGGATACAAGAGTGATCTTTGGTGTTTTCTGCATGGTTGGCAGGATCCTGATTCAAGTCATATAAACACATACTGTTAGTTACTAAATCAGTGTCAGTATTTCAATGAACTGCTGCCAAAACTCTGACAAAAATCAGGCGTTTTGTTTCGTTTTGAGGAGGGTGTGTGAGTGTGAGGTGCACTGACCCGTAAAGCTTCAGTCTGGGAGCCCAGGCCTTTGGTGCACATTTCCATCACTGAGTACGAGCAGAAGGTCACGCGCACTTTAAACTGACTCACAGCCGACAGCCAGAGAGACACGTTACTCTCCAACTCCAGAGGAGGAACCAGGATGGACTGGTGCCCCGAGTACACACTGCACACACACACACAGAACAGAGTGTGTTAAACATTTAGGGTCGGTTTCCCAGGAAGGGATTAAGCCTAGTCCTGAATTAAATAGCGCTGTGAGTAGAGATTTTTAATTGAGTGGGAAAAGGTAGTCCAAGACTCGGATTAATCCGTCTTGGAAACTGAGCCATAATGTATATTTCATTAATTTAGAGCCGATTTAATTCCCAGTGTCTATAATGCCACTCCAGCTTTAAACTGTATCCAATCCAAATTGTGAAAGTTTAGAGAGGGACGTCTCGTCCTCCCCAGTCTCCAGATCTTTCTCCCATTGAGCTGCAGGGACCAGCTGGAGACCCACAAGGTCATACAGAAACGTTCACATTCATTTAACTGAATTACAGCGTATCTTGTTACACATTTCAAAACCAGCCAGTTACATTTGTTTGAAGTGTTTCTAATGTTTTCTTGGTTTTTTTTTAAATCTGGGGATAATCTGGGGGTCAAAGTTCCTGATGGGTTTAAAAGCCAGTCAGTCCTTTTTTCTGAATGTGCAGATAAAGATCAACCTGAATCCCAATTCTAATACTTGTAACACATCTCAATGCTGCTCTTTCTGATGGTCAGTGTGTGGAACGTCTACGTACTGATGCTGAGTGTGTGTGTGTGTGTGTGTGTGTGTGTGAGAGAGAGAGAGAGTGTGTGTGTGTGAGTGTGTGTGTGAGCGAGAGAGAGAGAGAGAGAGAGTGTGTGTGAGGGGATCCTGACCTGCAGAGGCACCAGAGAGCGAAGCCCAGGCCGCAGTAAGGGTCCAGGCAGATGGCGATCTGTCGCGAGGGGTAAAGCTCACACTGCAGCTTTATGGAGCGACACAAGGCACTGGTTGCAGCGTGAGACATCTGAGACAGACACAAGCAGAGAGCTTTACAGAGATCTGCAGTAACTCAATTAAATTCAGCTGTATTTATATAGTGCATTTTACACTTTTTACAGTGTTGTCACAAAGGTGCACCCCAGTGAATTTTTACGTTTAAAGATATTTGAAAAGGTCTTTGTAGCGTCTGTGGCCGTGTCCAACCCTGATGAAATCTCATTTGCAAATAACGCAAATGGCAAATTTCAGTTTTCCACTCCCACAATTTTCCACTTACCTCAGATGTCAATCAGCCAAGACATGTTTGGAAAACACTCTTTACAGTGTTGTCACAAAGCAGCTTTACAAAATGTGTTTCCAAGCCTCTGGTGAGTCAAAGGTGTAGGAGGCGAGGAAAAAGTCTCTAAAGCTGGAGGAAGAAACCTCGAGATGAACCACGACTCAAAAGGGAAACCCATCCTCGACCCAGAGAGAAAGAAAGCCTCTGTGGGGGTAACTAACACAAGGCGGCCGTGATTAAGTAGTGATTACGTCGTGTACAGACTTCATCACGGCTGGCAGTCTATGGTTAGCAGAGTAGGTACAGTAAAGAGTCAGTAGAGGTAGTTTTTGTTTAAGTGAGAGAAGTATGAGAGTCTCTAGTCCACAACAACAGGAACAATCATCTCCGCTAGAGCTTTTGAACAGCAGTTGTCTTTGACTGGGGGAGGAGCATGTGGGCAGTCCAAAGCAGCCAAAACATTCGAGGACACTTGTGCAAGGGACCCCAGCGATTGCAGATCCGGGATGAGGTGGTGTCCTGGAGCCCTGATGGTGGTCAGTCGGACTAGACAGGGCAGAGGTTCCCCTCAGAGAAGAAAGTCCAAAGAAGGCACTCGCCACGTACAGCAGGGCGGAGCAGTACACGGCCTCATACACCAGGTTAAATCGTTTAAAAAGTACTTGAGTGAGATTAACAATATTTTCATATGCACAGCCCTTACATGTCTGCTACAAACTAAGACATAAACCTCGTTTCCAGCACTGGTTGTGGAAACCAGTACGCGGGGTGACCTGTCATAGATTGGGCAGAGTGCGACATTCGCTAAAAAGTCTGATAAACTAATGCAAACATTAAACAATAAACATTAATTCAACATAAACCAGGTGAGCTTTCTGTATCGCTGTACACCAGGCTTTCTTCGGTCAAGCAGGAGTTTATACGGTACCTTCACCCCAGCGAGGATGCCTGTGGTGGACACACTGAAGTCCAGGTAGGCCAGCATCTCTGGACTGGGTGGTTTGTAGATCTGTGGGAGCTTCTTCCTGGGCAGATCATCTGAAACAAAGGAAATAAAGGAGACGCCATCATTACAGCGTGACTGATTTTACTAAAAAAACAATCAGTGAGGTCAGTCTTTAACCCTTCACCAGTCACGGTTCTTTCCAGAACCAGTAAAAACATGCGATTATTTTCAGATGCACTGAGGAAGAACGATTTATTCACAAAAAAATGTCTCTTTTGGCTTTTTACTATCAGGGATTCCTGATATACGTTTTGTGACAAACACATTTTAGCCCTCGTAAATTAGATCTGCAACCAGTTTGTTGCTTAATTTTAAACTGATTTTAAAAGGTGCATCCCAGTGATTTTTTTACGTTCAAAGAGATTTGGAAAGGTCTTTGTAGCTTTTCTTGTTTTGTCTGTGGCCGTGTCCAACCCTGAGGAAATCTGATTTGCAAATAACGCAAATGGCAAATTTCAGTTTTTCCACTCCCACAATTTTCCACTTACCTCAGATGTCAATCAGCCAAGACATGTTTGGAAAATACAACAAACAGCAAAAGTTCAGGAACAGTGTGCAAGTTTCAACGCTGCTCTGTTCGGATATTTGTTTATTTGTCACGTATTGTTTGTGGAATGTTTGTCATTTCTTGCAAACTTTCTCTGCTGGTTTAAGTTCCTCCTTCCTCAACCAAGACACTGTGAGACAGAGGAGTCTGGCTGGGACTCAAGGTGAGATAAAACTTTCCTCTACTTGGAGGAATGAGAAGAGCCACGTTTCCCTGCAGTAGAGGAGTCTGAATCTCTTTGTTTGCTGCTGTGAACCTGTGTGATCAGGTGTGTGTGTGTTTAGTTCTCTGTACCTGTATCTAGAACCACAGGCCATGTTTTCACATCCACAGCTGCTGCTGCCTCTTTGGATTTCAGGAGCTTCATTATTGCTTGTGTGGTCAGAATACACACAGACTTGCTGACCTACAAAACACACACACACACACACACACACACACACAGATTATAGAAAACACAGACCTACTGATTAATGCTTCGCAGCACAGGTCACTCACACACACACACACACTTTAGAACTCACTCACACAGAATGCTAGAGGTGAGTCTGATAAAGGGTCTATATCCAACGTGTCCAACATTTTAAAACTTTAACAGTGTTTATAAGCTACATCAAACACTTTCATTTCAAAAAGTGATGTGGGCACTTTAAATATGTATAAAATACACTTATATTAAGTAACATTTAAATATTAAGTAAGTAACATCCAAATGTAGAAAATCTTAGTGTGTGCCAGAACTTTCGACTGGTAGTGTACCTCCACGATCATCTTGACGGTGGGAAGCGTTGTGGCCAGGTTCTGAGGGTGAGGGGGTCTGACAGTTACTGGTACACAGCCCGCATACAGACAGCCGTAGAAGGTAGCAATCAGGTCAGTACCTGCAGGAACACACACACACACACACACACACACACACACACACACACACACACACACACACACACACACACACAGTGTAAACCATTACAGTATTAAAGACCACACAGAAATACTGTGATAGAGTATCAGTGTAATGGGGTCTCTGCTGGACTGCTGCTTTATTCTAGTAGTAGTAGCCAAGTGGGTAAAACACTGTGAACCCAATGACCACAATGTTGCAGGTTTGAACCCCCCCCCAATTTCTACCATTGCGTCCTTTAGCAAGACATTTAACCCTCAGTTGTTCCATGGGGACTGTCCCTGTAACTAATGACTGTGAGACTGTCCCTGTAACTAATGACTGTGAGAGTGTCCCTGTAACTAATGACTGTAAGACTGTCCCTGTCACTAATGACTGTAAGACCGTCCCTGTAACTAATGACTGTGAGACTGTCCCTGTAACTAATGACTGTAAGACTGTCCCTGTAACTAATGACTGTAATACTGTCCCTGTAACTACTGACTGTGAGACTGTCCCTGTAACTAATGACTGTGAGACTGTCCCTGTAACTAATGACTGTGAGACTGTCCCTGTCACTAATGACTGTAAGACTGTCCCTGTCACTAATGACTGTAAGACAGTCCCTGTAACTAATGACTGTAAGACTGCCCCTGTAACTAATGACTGTGAGACTGTCTCTGTAACTAATGACTGTAAGTCTGTCCCTGTCACTAATGACTGTAAGTCTGTCTCTGTAACTAATGACTGTAAGTCTGTCCCTCTAACTAATGACTGTAAGTCTGTCCCTCTAACTAATGACTGTAAGACTGTCCCTCTAACTAATGACTGTGAGACTGTCCCTGTAACTAATGACGGTAAGACTGTCCCTGTGACTAATGACTGTAAGTCGCTCTGGATAAGGGCGTCTGCCAGATGCTGTAAATGTAGTTAGTTATCCTCTAAAGGTGAAGCCTGAGGTTCTTACCAGGTGGGTAAACGAGAGCTACATGATCTCCGGCATTCAGTCTGCCTCTCTCCATCAGAGCCACAGCCACACGCTCCGCACGCTTATGGAGCTGCACACAGGATGCAGTGCTGGCCACAGTACCCTACAACACACACACACACACACACACACACACACTCTCATATAAATACATATACAGACAAGTAGGTGACTCTTTAATATCTCTCCTATCTATTAACATTAATATTTTCAGTTTCTCTTCAGTTTCAGTTTCTCAGACTGAGATTAAGACTAACGCCTAAAGAGTTTCCAGTAGTGATTCGTCAACATGTATTCATAAATGATGACGAATCACTACTGGAAACTCTTTAGGCTTTAGTCTTAATCTCAGTCTGAGAAACTGATTCTGTGTATAATAAAGTGTGTATAACATTTACATTTATGGCATTTATCAGATGCTTTTATCCCCAGCGACTTCCATTCCCTAACTATAGGGGGCAGTCTCCCTGGAGCAACTTGGGGTTAAGGGTCTTGCTCAGGGTATGCTGAAGGTAGGACTCGAACCCCTGACCTCTTGATCCAGAGGCAAGTATCCAACCCACTGAGCCACCACCACCCCCGTATAAGTGTCTATCAGACTGCTTCTTCCATTCACCACCACTGTAAACAGTTCTGACTGTGTTTCTCGATGAATTTTGTGAATGAGCTTAATCTCCACCAAGGAAACTGGTTCTGTGTGGAACATGTGCATAAATATGTGTCCATAAGACTGATTTATGAGTTATGACCACATAAAAAGTCATTTTAATTTTGTAATCAAGTTAGGACTCAAACCTAAAAGGTGGTGGCGCTACGATCAGCTAATACAGAATCAGGACTGCACAAACATACACATACACATACACACATATGGCGGGCGCTCCTGTACCTTGGCGTTGAGCAGCAGAAAGAGGGGGTGGTCGGGCGTGGCCTGCGCTCTCCACTGCAGGACGTCCTGCAGGTACAGAAACTGCACATGCAACACACACGGTTAGCGTGTTAGCGTGCTAGCCAAGGTTTACAGCCTGAGAGAATAAAGTTTATCAGAACAGCTCGGACCCCTGATGGAGATGAAGAGACGCGGAGCGAGTAAAAGGGTGTGTGAGGTGATCTGTGGCTTTTTGGGAATCAGTGTGTGACCTGAGGCTGGGGGGTTATTATGGGATGCAGTAAGAGGTGATACAGAGTGATTTGTGGTGAAGAAAATAGATACTTTATGATCTTCTACCATCGAGACAATGGTCACTCCAAAAATCTCTGCAGCCCTTTGGTCTTTTTGTTGCTCTGTTTGGTTTTGTTTAATAATGGGATGCAATAGCCCTTCAGTTACAACTTGAGATAAAAAAAATGTAAAACATGCAGTAAAAAGTAAACCACAGAATGTAAAATAACAAAAAAAAGTTGATTAATAAATTATTAATAACACAGTAAATAGTGATGTTCAGTATATCAGTGAGTTCTTGTGGAAGTCCAGTATCACTGTAGTTTCATCAGAAACCCAGTTGGACTCGATCAGTCCTTCATTAAATTAAATCAGGAGCTGCTGATGGAGTTTCACAATCCAAACAATGGCTGGAGGAACCGAGGAGGAATCTGGAACAGAACCTGTGTTCTCCTCACAAAATACCAGCTCACAAAATATCAACTATGTTTACAAACAAAATTAATCTTCAGACTTTTTATTTATTTCTTGTGGGTTTGCAGTTATTCTACTGTTAACTTTGCTGGCAGAAAGACACACTGAGCAAAATGGCTTTAAACAATGTGCATAGATGCCTCATATATGGTAGGTGGTTCTGATAAAATGAGCAGGGAGTATATTCACAGTTTAGAAGAACCTGAAACTCGGCCACTCGCAGCAGAATGAAGCCGAATGTTGGGTGAAACAGGGTGATGTGGAGTAATACTTGCCTCAAGGGGCTGATATGGGGTGGAACAAGGTAAGTGTGTGCATTAGCTTCCGAAAAGCTCCACGCCTCCTGTGAGTGGAATGAGCATGAGCATGTACCTTACGTGCCTGATCATTATCCTCCAGCTGAGCTACGTCTCTCCCACACGCCTGAGCGATTCGTTTCCCAGCCACCAGGTTCCCCACGATCATGGAGGCAGGACCCACCTCTGGGAGAGAGAGGCAGGGGTGTTAAAGGAGAGGGAGGAGAGGCAGCTGACGTGGCGTCTCACATTCAGACACACTGCCACATCTAATCAAAGCAGCACATGGAAGTGTTTACAGCTAAATGATCAGATAAGACAAGGTAAACCTTTATTAGTCCAACAAGTGGGAAATTTGCATTGCTACGGCAGAAAGTGGACAGACAAAGGTAAGAGCAGCAAAACACAACAGAATAAAAACTATACAACAGTATGAAACTATACAAATATTACAAAAATATAAACATGGATATTTGTGTGTGTATGTAAATATGTATGTGATATGATGTGAAGCAATATGAGTTATCATGTAAGTAAAGAGGTAATATTTTACATCTTCAGCATAGAACTGAAACACAAAGTTACATCAGCTCTTATGTGGTAATGATTCCTTGGTTATAATCAATTAACCACTTAAAAACTGAACTGATTAACCCTTTAAACCCTGTGGGTATTTTTTCCATTTCTACATTACTTATTCTTTTTTAATATTTACAGCCTTAGACAATGTGTAATGGACAAGTATCTCATGTCCTTGATTCAGCACAATCTCGCCAAACTGATAAAAGGAAAAAGCTTTCCCAGTGCCAAGCTCAAGCTGAGAATTATCAGCCGATCTCGTTGCTTCCATTCTTACACAAAATCATCAAAAGCGGTCTTTGAACAGGTCTCAGAAATGATCTCCTTGATCCAAACCAGTCCACTGAAACGGATCTGCTGTCAGTGACTCAAGCTTTAAAATCAGTCAGAGTAGCAGCTCAGTCCTTGGTTCTTATCCTTTGGATCTATCAGCTGCCTTTGATACAGTTGACCACAACATCCTCCTATCCATACTCTCAAACATGGGCATCTCAGGCAGAGCTCTTGGTTCAAATCTAACCTCTCTGGGGATTCATTCAAGGTATCAGGGTTGGAAGGAATATCTCATTCCCATCAGCTGCCCATTGGAGTCCCCCAAGGCTCAGTTCTGGGGCCCCTACACTTTCCAGTTTACAGCACCTCCTTGGGCTTGATTATTCGTTCTCATGGCTTCTCATATCACTGCCATGCCGACAATACACAGCCATATCTGTCCTTTCTGTAAGGTGACTACACCGCCTCGGCACGCATCTCGGCTTGACTCTCAGACTTATCCACATATCCACCTACAGCTAAATCGTGCCAAGACAGAACTTCTGGTTATCCCAGACAAACAATATCAATATAAAAATCACCTCCTCACTGGTGAGAAACCTGGCTGTCATTAATGATGACCAGCTATCCCCTGACCACATTACATCTGTCAGGCCATATCTGAGACAGTACGCCACCAAACACCTTGTACAAGTCACCTAAATTACTGTAATGCTCTCCTAGTGGGTCTCCCAGCTTGGACGATAAGACCCTTACAGCTGGTTTAGAGCACAGCACCTCGGCTGGTCTTCAACAAACCCAAAAGGTCCATTTACATTTAGCAGATGCTTTTATCCAAAGTGACTTCCATTCCCTAACTACAGGGGGCAGTCTCTTGCTCAGGAACCCAGTGGTGGTATGCTGAAGGTAGGATTCAAACCCATGACCTCTTGGTCCAGAGGTGAGTATCCTACCCACTAGGCCTCCACCCCCCATATTCACTGACACACAGCTATACCTGTCCTTCCCGCCAGATGACCACACCGCCTCGGCTTGTCTATCAGACATATCCACATGGATGAAACCTTCAATCCTTCTATCCATCAAAATACCAATGTAAAAATTGCCATCTAAGGTGGTGGGAAACCTAGGTGTCATGACTGACGACCAGCTATCTGTCTCTGACCATGTTTCATCTGGGGTGGGTGTGGCCTAGTGGGTAAGATACTTGCCTCTGGACCAAGAGGTCATGGGTTTGAATCCTACTTTCAGCAAAACCACCACTGGGTCCCTGAGCAAGACCCTTAACCCCAAGTTGCTCCAGGGAGACTGCCCCCTGTAGTTAGGGAATGGAAGTCGCTTTGGATAAAAGCGTCTGATAAACGGCATAAATGTCTCTCAGTCATGTCGCTTTGCCTCATATAGCACCGGGAAAATCGGGCCATACCAAACTCCTGGTACAAGCCATGGTTATCTCTTGCCTCGATTGTGTGTGTGAGAGTGTGTGTGTGTGTGTGTGTGTGTGTGTGTACCTGGCTGTTTCTGCCGGGGTTTGGGCAGGTTGGTGACGCAGGTGTGAGGGCACATGAGCACGTTGCAGGGGTGCAGCGCCCCCTCCAGGAAGCGCTGTTTGGTTTCTGAGATGTGGATCCCCCCCAGAGGAGCTTTGGGAAGTGTGTTAGCAGGAACTAAAGCCAGACAGTAAACGCCCACCTGATGGATACTGTCTATGGCCTGCAGGTCAGAAAGAACAGACAGAAACGCTGCTCACACACAGAAAACAGCAGAGGAAGAGTCTGGACATCAGTCCATCCACACATCTATTCATCCATCTATCAAACAATAAATTGATCTGTCTATCTACATATCTATGTATGTGAGTGTGTATGTATGTATGCATCTATCAACACATCTATCCAGGTTCTTTCTTTACAGTCTGCTGCTCTTGCAAAAATGCACTTTTTATTGGACACTATAATCCTTATTATTATTTTCACAGGTGACTAAGACTTTTGCACAGTACTGGAGATTGAGATGGATTAAGATGATCTATCTACCATCTATCTACTCATCAATGCATCCATCTATCTACCCATGACACAAATGCCATAACACCAGTAAAGTATGTGTTCAGATGACTCTGTGTGAGTGTGTGTGTGTGTGTGTGTGTGTGTGTGTGTGTGTGTACTCTACCTGTAGCACTCGGCTCATCCACTGGAAGCTGTCCTCCTCTGAAGCATCGGGACGCTGCTCCGCTACAACTACAATCCGTTCATCATGTAACACACACACAGAGAACACTGCAATCCTGTAACACACAAACACACACACACACACACACACCAATCATTACATTGTTATTTTTCTCCCAAACGTTCTGAACATAGAAACGGCCATAAACAGTTTTAGAGAAAGAAGAATAATTTTTGGATAATAAACTGCAATCAATCAATCAATCAATCAATAAATCAATCCATCCATCTCAGTCAGTCCATCAATACATCTATCAGTCTATCCATCAATCAATCCATCCAACCTCCCTTCTACACTCTCTCCATCCAGCCCCCCTCCCTCCCTCCGTATTCTAGCCATACATTTTTCCAACATTCATCCATCCATTCATCCATCATCCCTCCATCCCTCCATCCATCCCTCCATCCCTCCATCCCTCCCTCCATTCCTCCCTCACTTTCAGGCTGAAGATTTTAGGAAGATTTTATTATCTCTGCATCAGAGAAGCTGTTCGAATGTCTTTACGTGTGTGTGCATGTGTGTGTGTGTGTGTGTATGTGTGTGTGTGTGTGTGTGTGTGTGTGTGTGTGTGTGTGTGTGCGCGCCTGTGTGTGTGTTTGTGTGTGTGTGTGTGTGCATGTGTGTGTGTGTGTGCGTGTTCGTGTGCATGTGTGTGTGTGTGTGTGTGTGTGAGAGTTGTGTGTATGTGTTTGCGCCTGTGTGCGTGCGTGCGTGTGTATGTATGTGTGCGAATGCGCGGGTGTGCGTGCGTGCGTGTGTGTGTATGTGTGCGCACCTGTGTGCGTGTGTGTGTGCGCGTGTGTGTGTGTGCACGTATGTGTGTGTGCGTGTGTGCGTGCGTGTGTGTGTGCGTGCGTGTGTGTGTGCGTGCCTGCGTGTGTGTGTGCGTGTGCGTGTGTGCGTGCGTGTGTATGTGTGCGCGCCTGTGTGTGGCCGTGCCTGTGTGTGTTCGTGTGTGCGTGCGTGCGTGTGTGTGTTCGTGTGTTCGTGTGTGCGTGCGTGCGTGTGTGTGTGTGTGTTCGTGTGTGTGTGTGTGTGTGTGTTATAGAACGCCCGTGGTCCTCACCTTCCTCTGTACACAAACTTCATGGGCTCCACCGCCAGCGCCGTGGCAACAACATCGTCAGCGTTGTGTCTCCGCCCACTGACGACCATCAGTCCATCCATCTTCCCCACCACGAAAATCAGGTTGTCCTGGAAACGACACAACACCACGGCAATAAAACAGCAGCCGCCCCGAGCTCAGCGATCCGCGGGGCTTCAGGGCTTTTACGAGTTTTATTCATGCTGATGTGCAAAACAGTGTCAGAAACCACATGAGCAAGTCTACTAGAGATTAATGACCACCTCGAAACGGTTGGAAGAACAAACATGAAGTCACCTCCTTTACAATTTTCCTCTGTGCAATAAAATGAAAATGGTGATTAGTGGTGAATCGAATAGCTGGTGAGAACTGACCGGCCCGATGAAGCCCAACAGAGAGGTGCGAGTGAAGGGTCGGTCACTCAGTGGAGATCCAGACGCCGTCACTGGGATTGTCTACAAGAGAGAGGACACACCACACACACCCCACACACACACACACACATACACTACATATGAAAAAATATATATATGCTTCCCTTTCAAAATGGTACTACAACTTTAGGAATACGTACGACAAATATAACTGACTGGTTTTGATGTGTAACACTATACATTCTAAGTGCAGTTTAATGGATGTGAAAGTTTATGTATGAGTTTTATCACAATAACCCGCCTTCTCTTTATCACACCAGCACAGATTCACCACATCCTTTCCAGCAATTTTTGGAAATAACTTGTGCCTAAACCCTCCCAGCACCTTTTCAAGAGGCAAACAGTTGTGTCTCATTTACTGGAGCTTATTTGGAACTTGTGGGTATCCAGCTGATCCCTGCAGCTCAATGGGAGAAAGATCTGGAGACTGGCAGGAAAACTCTTCTACTCTGTGAGAAAGACTGTTCTGTAATTCTGGACTCCGCGGAGGACAGGGATAGGGAGACACTGAGAAAACTCTCTGCAAAAAACGGACCCATTTAGAAGACATGGCAACTAATCCTGGACATGGTGGACCCCGCTGGACTGAACTAAAACTTAATTAAAAACATCAGAACTGACCACACAGCACACCCCAATAATTCAAATGTAACGAACCCTGGTGGTGTGTGTGTGTTTATTTATCATTTATTATTTTTCCTTCTGGATTGTTTAGAATTCTGTTTGTAAAATCATAATTCCTGTTATTGATTCCTGTGTCCAGAACCTCAGAGAGAGTCTCGGCTGAGACTCTGGGGACTGATGGATCTCCAGTACAGGAGGACACTGACAAAGACACGACTGAACCCATGAACCA
This sequence comes from Hydrocynus forskahlii, assembly GCA_037974365.1. Lineage (NCBI taxonomy): Eukaryota > Metazoa > Chordata > Actinopteri > Characiformes > Alestidae > Hydrocynus > Hydrocynus forskahlii. Next base: position 471,999 of record JBBPCX010000002.1, read on the forward strand.
TCAGGATGAGACAGAGACGAGCAGCGAGCGGCCGCTCAGTGAGTAAATAAGGAGACAATAAGGTGGAACATTATGAATGAAGGTACTCATAATATCTACTGATCAATTAATAACAGATACTGAACAATTCACTATAGTTATTGAATTATTGATTTTCGACTGAATTGAATGTAGATTCTGAATTCTGGGCAACTTTGACATTTACTGGTGTTAAAACAGGAACACTAGAGCTGAGGAAGAGTCTGAGGAAGAGGCTGAGGAAGAGGCTGAGTTCTTGCAAAGCCATTTATTGGTAAGGACCAGTATTGTGCCAGTTCACACTGAAAAAGAACTACTTCAAAGTTTAGTTCATTCAAATAAAAATGAACTAGTTATGTTTTAAATAAGTTATTTAAAAAAAAGTTCACAGCTCAAAAAATGAACTAGTTCACGTTCGTTCATCTGTTTATGGAAATACAGTATATGGAAATTTTATTCAGACAATATTAACACAAAACGTAAACCAACCATGTCTGTCTAAAATGCAACATTCAGACAAAATCTTTTAAAGTGCTCAGAAAAGAACAGAACTAAATGTAAACAAAACATGGTGTTTTCCTTCTAAATCTACACCGATTTCTTCACGTTCACTTTCATAATTTGTAAACTGATTCGTTCAGTTCAGCGTTTACGAAAAATAGGAACATGTTCAACGAACGCGTTCGTGCACAAAACTGATGAGGACGGCTGAACACGTAGCCACATTCTCGAGCTGACTGTTTTTAATTAAATCACAACAGTGACACGTTTCTTTTTCTATAACTGACCTGACATTAAGTGTCTTGAAGTCTGTTTATGGGTCTGCTGTGTGTTTCATTTCTCCACATTTTGTCCCTTTCCAGCCACTTTAGCCTTGACGTTACAGACGCTCTCTCCGACACAAATTTTGAAGGCGACTCGACCGCCCTCTCTCTCTCTCTCCATAAATTACAGAACCGACTCGACCACAAAAATCCATTTTTTTAACAATCAGTACTTGGCCCAGTCAGAAACAGTCAGAAATCTGAAAGTGTGTACACTACATCGCACATTAACAGACGTTTTGATCTTGGAATTTTGCCAATATTCAATACAGGCTCCTACGAGAAGCAGTGCCAAAAAAAGAGGTGGAATGAAAATAATAATAAAACTTAAGAAGAACAATAGTGTGATTGCCTCCACAGTCGTACTAATTCTAAAGTTTACAGTGCTGAAAGTTGCCGGAGTCTCACCTCGAAGACGTTTTTGGTCATTCCTGGAAGGCCGTAATAGGAGATGCCAGTGGTGCAGGAACTCACACAGATCTCTCCCACCTCATCTGTCCGACACAGATAGGGGGTCCCTTCTGGACGCACCACACACACCAGAGCTAAAAACATACACAAACACACACAAACACACAAAACAGCACAAGTAATATATTAGATTGTTGTATTTTAGTGTTACATTTTAAGTAAATGCACCAATTAGACAGTTATTGCTATTGATAAAATCATATATAGTTTTACATTGATTATCTGACACCATCATCTTGAAATGGCCAGTTTTAGACAAATAAAAGAAAACAATAATGATGAATTTGTAATTTATGTGGCTCCTGTGACGATCATTTGTAGTAGTTTAACCTAAGGGTCTAGTTCAGTCCAGTCCAGTCCAGTCCAGTTAGCTTTACAGTCATTCTAAGACAAAACATTGCCAAATTACCAAACTGACCTCCAGGCATGACCTGTCCTACATCCTGCAGAGTGAGCACTGAGAGCTTCTCCTCCGTGTCCACTCTGATGACACTGTGACTCAGACAGCTCATGGACAGCACCGCTTTACCTGGGGGAGGAACTCCCATCTCTGGAGGCCTAGACAGACAGACAGACAGACAGACAGACAGACAGACACACACACACACACACACACACCATATTTTGTTTCAGTACTTTATATTCTTTAGTAACCCATCATTTAGCCACAAGGGCTCAAACTATTGGTTCTGAAGAGACACATCAGGTCTGTCTTTAGTGACATTCATCATGAATCAAGGAAAAAGTATCACTCAGTTCTTCAACATCACACAGTTCCTTCTGGTTTACGGATCTCTCTTTCATTCTTCAACAGGATCACGATCCCAAACATCTTCAAAAATTATGCCGAGTACAAAGAAAAGCAGAAGTTTAGAGAGTGATGTCTCGTCCTCCTCAGTCTCCGGATCTTTCTCCCATTGAGCTGCAGGGACCAGCTGGAGACCCACAGGTTGGACAAAAGTTCCACGAATTTTGGAAACAAGTTATTTCCAATAATTGCTGGAAAGGTGATAAAGGCAAGGGCTCATTATTTCGACGAAACTCCTAAACAGCTTTCACATTTAGAAAATTACTGTGTGTATTGTAACACTGCACTTCAAAACAGCATTTCTAATGTTTTCTTCTAATTACATTTTCAAAGAGTAGCATTTTGTTTATTTAAAAAAAAAACCTCTAAGGAATGCCCAAATATCTGGTCTGTATTATACAGATTTATGTTTGTTCTTTATGTATGGATGTGTGTGAAGTACATGCATCAGTGTGACTGAGCAAACACATTTTTGTTCTGAGGCTGCTTCTCCTTCAAGGGCATTTGAAAAATTGGCAATTGTATACAACTTAGAAATCAGATGATCACAGAGCTGTATACTGATCATTTAAATTTGGATTTTTGTGGCCGAGTCACCTCTGTAATGTGTGGGGAGAGAGAGTGCAAGCTGCGCCGCCTCTGTACTGAACAGGGAGAGCGTGTCTGAATGGGCATCGTGACGTTATCTCACTCTGCAGAGCTGCTGAAAACGCTGCAGAGAAGAAGAGAAACCAGCCACTAAACACACAGCATTAGGAGTGACGAGCCCCGTGACCGGAATGAGTCAAATTTGTGTTAGTTTGAGAGGGTAAGTCTCATTTGTAACTGCTGTTTTGGTTATTAATGAGGTTGCATTACTCTGAGTGGTTTGAAATGAGTTGTTTTCAGCCACTTTATGTGCACTTTTAATGTGGGGTGTTTTAACCACGTAGTCGACTGGAGTCAAGAGTTTAAATCACGCTCTGGCTTTTTTCTTAACACAACTTTCTTTTGTTAAAAAAAATCAGCCTTTAAGAGCCCCCCTCTCCAGGCGTGCACAGGTCAATGAAATATGTGCTGGTGTTGTGGTTTTCAAAAATCAATCACCCCTCCTCCCCAGCGCGCGCCACACTGTGGGTGAGAAACATCTTTTAGTTTTGAACTTTAATGGCAATCAAAGTGCTTTAGTTTGTGAGTGAGAGACCGTTTTACTGGACAGCAACTTTTTCTCTGTGCTGTTTTTATCCCTGTCTGTTGCGCCCCCTGCCTCAATCCCCCTTTAAAGTGGAATTCTGCTGCAATTCCAAAATCCCTCCATGATGAAGTGCTTTAGGTGTAACAGGGCGGTTCAGAGCGGGTTTGGTGTGAAACTCTGAATCAGAATTGTTCACAGTGGTGCTCCACTAAGGCCTCGTCCACACGGGCGTCTGAATCAGGCATTTTTTGGGCGTTCGTGGCGCCAGGTGAGCGCGGACTGAGCGGCGACTGTTTTTCTACTCATTGTAACGAATCCCAGCGTCCACACGGGCGTTTAGCCCCGGCGCTCGGGCGGCTCCGCGTTCATGTGACGTCAAAAAACCACTGCATGCAACGTTTTCTTGGCGTCAATTTCTGCCAAAATCCTGACGAATGTGAAGAAAACACCGGTTCTGCGTTTAAATGGCGTTCAGTTGACGTTCTGGAGGACTGAATATGTCCCATGATTCAACTGTTCTGGGATAAATCAAGTTTTGAAGGAAAATGTAAAGCTACAAATCCCAACACGTAAACGATCTGGAGAGAGTAGTTACTGCCCCCACAGGCGAACACATGAAACTACACTTTGGGCTGCAGGCTGGAGTTAAACAGCGTCAGACGAACGCCAGTGTAACGCCAATCAAGCGCAGGTACAAAACACAACAAAAACGTCTATGGCATTCAGAGTGCGTTCATTTATCCAAGATTCAAACGTCCGTGTGGACGAGGCCTAAAAGTTTCCCCCACAGACTGCTGTAAAGTTAAAGCTGGAGGCACCAGAATGTAACTGCTGCACATCAGCAATGACCTCGCAACACCGTAGCAACCATTAGTAACCACCTAGTAACAACCACCCTTACATTAGCAACCAGGAAATCACACTTCACATTTTCTTGCTGGTTATTATTATTTTTCTTGTTGGTATTTCTGTCTGCAGTAGCGGGAGTTCACCTGCGGATGGCGACGGTCATGGCCTCGGCTGAGCTGGCGCAGGGGCAGATGACCTCTGGCCTCAAACCTCGCGCCTGAAACACGTTCAGGAAGGCGTCGCAGGAGGAGATCGACCCTGTGAACACACACCTGATTCAGAACGGGTCTTTACACAAACACACATCTGTACAGTACGTTCACATAAAAAGCCCTTTATTCACTCTAGGAGACACTGTTTGCAAAAACAACTATTGTATTAATATCATAATTATTATTATTATTTATATTATTATTATTATTATTAGATATACATTTACATTTGTAAACAAGCTGATCTGTGTTTTCATTGTATTTTCATTTAATGCTGAACTGTAATCTAGTGAATTCTGGTGAAATTCGAAGCAAACTGAATTAAATGAACTCAGACTTCATGTGTATTTGAATCACACTAGGTCAAATCAAATTGAACTGAAGTGAGTTCAATTCTGAAACAAACTCAGTTAAACTGACTCAAAGTAAAATATAGTTAAATGAAACAGAATTATAATTAAGTCTGAATCAAACTGAATTTAGCTAAAATCGGAATCAATCTGAATAAGACTGAATAATGATGAAATCGGAGATTTCACAATGTACTGAACTGTTTTCTAAGGAATTGTAATTGAACTGAACTGTTATTGACACCTTTACAGAGTGAATGCCAGAGATGGGGACTCGAGTCTGAGACTCGAACTCGAGTCACACTTAAGTCGCACAAACAAAGATTTGTGACTCGACTTTAGACTTGCCTTCAACAATTATTCATTTATATCTCACACTCTTTCCAACGACCGCTCGTTTGCCATAATCCGGAGTTATTAGCCGAAAACCGTTCACCTCGCCCCGGTGTCCCATTACTTTTGTCCGAGGTGAACGGTTTTCAGCTAATAACTCTGGATCTCCGGGGGCTATTATATTAAATGAGGGTTCGTTGGAAAGATGTCACCGAGCCCTGTGAAGTTTCACATTTAGAGTGCGAGATATATTTTTCATAGTTAACATTTAGATTTAAGATCATTTAAGGCAAATCCTCCATGTTGGTCAGGGGAAATCACAGCACGCAGTCCCACCCCCTGCTAAGTAACAGCCAATTGTAAGTAATTGCCAATTGCCAATTAAACTTTTAGAGCTCAAAAATCCCACATTTAGAGTCGCCGTTAGTAAAAGTGCAACATTTAGATTTAGAGCACAACATTTAGTTTAACACATTTACCTCTAAATGTGAGAAAATTGTGTGAAAATTGCACTAAATGATGAAAAAATTACACCTCTAAATTTGTTGAACTGTTTTTCCAAACAGCACCCCATAGACTTGGACTTGGGACTGAAGACTTGAGACTTGACTTGACATTGCCTCTCAAAGACTTGAGACT
>JBBPCX010000002.1:528475-539343 GCA_037974365.1 Hydrocynus forskahlii
CACAGAAGAAAAGAATATATAGCAATATATATCGTTACCGCACATGCTTCAAATTATACCGTAATATAGATTTTAGGCCATATCGCCCAGCCCTACTTTGTATGACAGAATTGCGAGCTTTTAAAATTGGTCATGCAGATTTAAAGATGGCTGCCAAAACTGGACTGTTCACCAAGGGGTTAAATCTCAAAGCAGATGGTGTGACACATCATAGAAGTTTAATTTAGGTTGTTCAAAAATCTCAGTGTTTGAAATGACAGTTATAATTTCTACCTTAATATCTTTAGGGTCTAGTTTGCAGTATTTAGTGCAATACTTTTATCTGCCGCATTGGTTGTTAAAAGCACTATAGAAATAAGACTGAATCGAAATGAACTGAATGTAATTGAATTTATAAATATCTAATGCTAATTAATGCAAACTATTATTGTGTTTAATGTAGGGGCAACCTTCATTTTAACATGTATGAAGTTTGCAAACATCTGACAGCTCTTTAGTGACAGCTGTTCTGAATAAAAAGATGTCATTTTTTACACAGCCGCATGCAGAACCTTTCGATACAGCATTGCATTCTACTCTACCTACCTACCACATCTGGATACAGCTGGAAACTGAACTGTACTGTTTAAGTTGGATTAGTAATACTTGAATTTATTCATATATGTTTTTTGCTATTTTGTACCTTAATACTTTTTGTTATTCATTCTTTATTCTCAGACGGGCTATTACAGCGGGTACACCCCTTTTCCTTTTTTATTAAGATAAAATTACGGATAAATAGGCTATCCTATGTTTGTGAAGTTGTATTTAATAATTTTTTTCATGTACATCATACATGTTTCATGGTTCATTAAATGGGCTTAGATCTGGAGTCAATATGCCAAAGGTTTTATGGTTTGATCTAATAAAAGTGTTGAGTTCGAATAAAAACCTTTTTTTGTGAGGAATAACAGCCAATTGCTTGCTCGTTTAAAAGGCCTTTCATGTTGCATAACACACTATTGATATAGTTGTTTAAAAACACAAAAGTATGATTTATCCGATTACTTGAATTAATTGATGAAAAAATCGACAGAATACTCAATTCCAAAAATATTCAATTGTTGCAGCCCTAAATGGTATTGAATTTAAACTAATCGTGCATGACCTGATTCACACTGATAGAGATTATTCAGATAATTGTATATAAAATTACCAAAGAAAAGCCCGATATAACTATTAACAGCCTTCATTTTATATTGCTAATATATGTGTCTTTTTTATGGTAACATGGTGAAGTATGCATAGCAATATTATCTACTTAGATTAGGAAAAAAAAAGACAATCAGTGTGTTACCATTGAAAAGACGATCATTGTTTTACCAAAGAAAAGCCCAGGGATGACTCTCAGCAACCCTCACTTTATTTTTATAATATATGTGTCTTTTTTATAGTGTTACATTATAATTGTTTTCACATTCTAAGTGCCTAATGTTGTTGTGCATACTTCATTACTCTCTGAACGTGGTGTGTCCCACAGGGAAAGACCTGTTTGGTGCAGAGCCCTTCGACCCCTTCATCTGCGGGGCGGCCGACTTCCCCCCCGACATCCAGTCCCGGCTGGACGAGATGCAGGTGACTGCATGTCTGTGAATTGTTAGCAAATGGACTGCTGTAGGTGTGCAGCTGGTGGAGCAGACGGTAGGCACTGCCGCAAAGCGTCACAGCACTGACTCCCATCTCGCATTTCCACTTCTATCAGTCACAGAACGCTCTCACAGCTGAAGCTCCTGCACCGCGCCGCGCCTCCGCCTCACCTTCCGCCGCTGAAGCCCATGGCTATAATGAGAAGCTGACCCGCGGTCTCGGTATCATTCGTGTATTATGCCCAGCACTGGTCTCCCGGCTGAGTGTGTCCTGCTCTGACCTGCCGGGATAAATGAACATATTTCCAGTCTTTGCCTAAACAGCTGTTCTGAAACTGGCTAACAACTTTAGCTCTGCTGAGCTTGCTTTGCTCAAGGACAGCTGGGTATTATGTGTGTGGAAATGGCTGCAAAATATGGTTTATGACACGTTATCGCAGTGTTGCAAAGACCAATATTGGGGTAATATATAAATGAGTCCGTAAACCCTTTTTTTTTTTTTTTTACTATGTGGTGTGAACAGAGCTTAAATTTTCCTGGGAGGGTGGAGTAGTGCTAGAACAGGCAGGTCAATGAGAGCCGGATCAAACACTCTGTACATACATACATACATACACACACATATATAAAGTAAAGTGGCCCCTTATAGTCACAAATATATATATAAAATGTGTATGTGTGTGTGTTTATTTAAGTATAGGTGAGTGTTGTGTGTATATGTATTAGTCCTGGACATGTTAACACGTTAACGGATTATTTAATTAACGCTGGCAATTATTTTATCGCACGTTAGTGCAGTTTTTTCCACATTACTCTTATTTTGAAAGTTGTTTTTTCTGTGCTCGACCGCTTCACCTCACTTTAACAGGGACACTCCCTACTGAACATACTGACTGTTTCTGCTACTCCCTGATAAAAGAGAAATGTTTCTGATGGTACCTGTTCAGAAAAAATAAGAAAACAGATTTATGAATGTTAACTTGCTGTTGCTTGGAAGGCGCCTGATATTCTGTTCTGATCGTGGCTCTGGACCGTCGGCGCCACTGTTCTGATAAATGATGGTGTATTGTCGAAAAACGCTACCGGAGCACAAATCAACAGCAGAGTCAATCGATTCATGCTACCCTGCCGAAAAATGCTCCCTTTAGGTTTATACACTTCATACAGGTTATAGTCAGTTTATAACACTGATAATGATGCGAAATAGACAAATAATATGCATAATCAGAAAATTATTATGGGCATTAAAATGGTTATAGAGCTATAATGGTTCCAGCACCCATTCTCATCTCACCTGCGAAGGTGTTGTGCTCACCTGAAATCGCAGCACTAGATCCACTACTGGTCACAAGTCAGTGGTGTCACTCAGCGTTACAGAGATCTTTTAAAGGATATGCAGTAGTAGTGTCTGTTTGGGAGTGAAAAACGGCGTTTCCGCCATTTCTGTCACAGGATTTTAAGTGCACGCCATGGCTATAAGTGACACAGCATTCTACTTTCAGTTAATTTTTCCTGTTTAACACCATGTTGTTGGTAGAAAATCTTAGTTTGTTATTTTCCTGAAGCATCTCCTCAAATCATTATAAGGATGTGGCTGTTTCTCTGACCCCCTCCAGCGCAAATTAAGCCCTGGTTGTGAGCAGCCTGACCACCCTTGGGTTCCACAGATGACTTTCTATGGGTTTTTGTATGAATCAAGTCTACATGATCTGGTCAGAACGCAGTCCAGTCTATAGTCCTGTCACTTCACGGGCAGATATCCGGTTCAGAAAAAGAACTGCTGCCGTGTAATTTTTTGTTCTTATACACACTAATTGATTATTTTCCTACTAACCACCTCTAACCAGCTGTTTTCTGTCTCTTCTATTCTGCCATGGACAGCGCCAGAGATGGTTTGTATCCCATTTCTATTCAGCTTCGTTCTGTTGTGGAACACTTTCATAGAATCTATTTTACCCTCTATTGTGTTTATTTTGATGGTAATTGATAAAATGATTCTGCATCATTTCCTGGTTAATTTGGGGATTTTTTTAATGATAAAACTTTTTTACTCTGGGAGGTTGATGCACAGAGAAAATTATGAATTCAGAGATCATGAAGTAATGTTCCGAGAACAATACATCACAAAATATTTGTAAAATGTGAACAAATCATTAAGCAAAAAAACATTGGCCTCGGTAATATATTAATACAGATGTGAGAAAACAGATGTAATATCATGTTGTCACCATGTATCTTATGACTGTTTCACCGCCTCTAGGAGGTCATTTGTGTCAGAAAAACGACAGATTATGTTTACATAGACTTATGTAAAATGTTTACATAGATGTGTGTAAAATAATCATATCTGTGTATAGATTAATGTGGTAGTTCACATGTATTCCTCCAATGTATTAGAAACATTAGCAATAACTTGCTGAATGGAAAGTGCTAATATACAATACAGTAACCTCCCGCTTTTCACAGGGGTTACGTTCCAAGAGCACCTGCGTATAGTGGAAAAACTGCATAGTTGTGATGTGGTAAAAAAAACCTCGTTATCGCAGTGTTGCAAAGACCAATATTGCGGTAAAATGCCTGTTTTTATAGTGTTAACCCTAAATATGCATGCAAATATGCTTCCAAAACACTTTAATTTCATTTTAAACTCATTACCCTGAAAGAAGATGTAAAGGTAAACCCGTATTTGTACTGTACAGTTTACACTGAACTCCTGCAGTGCTAGAATGTAAGTCCCGATGTTCCCCCTGTATAGACTGGACTGTAATTCATGCAGCGCGTTTTCTTTGGTATAAGCAGGTAAATACAGTAATCATTTATTTTACAGTAATAAAAATACAGGGCTTTAAGAAGAACAGAACAAAAAACACGAGAACACTCAAGATGCTCTGGGGGGAAATTCTTGACTGCAGCGTCACAGGGCAGCAGCCAATCAGCAGCAAGGAGAAATAAATAACATTCTCGGATTGGTTACTTTCAAACCTCCCACCTCTGAGTACAGCAGTATTTCACCAAACCAAGATGCCTTTCTTTGTGATCTCTGGAAACTAACAAAACATTTTTATGGATAGTAACAAAACATGGTTATTTTTATATGGAAATGTAGCTTAATTTACATTAATATTTATGTTCCAAAGTTTGTAAATGATTATTTTGTAATAATTTTCTTAAATGTATATTGCCACGAAAAAGCTGTGACACCTGGGCCTCGTCCGCCACGCCCCCTTGACCTTGTGCTGGTTGTTTATGCTTAGCAACCCAGCACGAGGACGTGGGGGCGTGGCGGACGAGGCCCGGACGTCACAAAAATAAAAATATGCAGAGGATATCTGCAGTTTCCGCGTTAGTGTGGGGGTTTCAGCAAACAATTATTAGTTCGGTTCTCAGAAAAAATCCACGGTGGACGGAAATCGCGACTGCTGATCCGCGTTAATGTGGCCGTTTACTGTACTTGCTCCATTTCATGTTATTTATTAGTCACTTTGGACTTGATAAAAATTAATAATGAATATTAAAAGTAAGGCATGATAAAACAGATGTGCTATCATATTGTTACCATGGATCTTATGGACAGTTTTTGTCAGTTCGGTGAATTGATGACTGTGACTGCCCGGCCTTTTCGGACAGGTTACTCTCAGAACACCTCAGAAACTCATCAGGTTTTGCTCCTCAGTTCTGTAGGCCGATTTGTTATTGGTGACTATTTTTGGTGATGCAGGAGTTACAAAACGATTAGGTCCAGTTTACTAAAAGCATCTTAGGGTTAAAGATTATCTCAGCAGTTAGAGAGAATGTTCAGTGTAATGCTCACTCTACCAGGAGTTACCAGGAGGTGCTTTTGGGAAGACCAGGCCACATGACTGTCATTGCACATGTGAATAAGGACTGTACTGTATGTACATGAGCAATGCAAACCGTTACACATTTCTTTCTTTCTTGTCTGTTTTTTCAGGAGGGGTTCAAAATGGGACTAACAGTAGAGGGCACTGTCTTCTCCCTTGATCCGTTAGATGGTCGCTGCTGATGCCAAGAAGACGTTTTTGTTACGTAACTGTTAGCCCCATTTGTATTAAAGTGCCAAACTTGGGTCTACAGTCAAGATGTCAATGTTCTCATCTTGAGATTTATATGTATTTGCATTTGAATTTGGTTTACAAAAAAGTGTATTCAACTCAGAACGCCAGATCACTATTTTTGTAAGAACTGTAATGAAGTCATGTAGTTTTGAGGCCCCTTGTGTGTGCAGGCACTGAAGGATGTAGATAGTCCTAATGATGGTATACCCTGTGGTGAAGATATCAGATCCAGTATCAGAACTCTTCTTCACCATCCTCACACACACACACACACACACACACACACACACACACACACACACACACACACTCACAAACACACACACCGTTCTTTTTTCATCATTACTCCTGACAGAAGTCCATTGTAACATGGCATGCAGCTTAACATAGTTACTTTTACCTAAAAAGAAAAAAAAGTAATGCATTAACAAACCTGTTCATACTGGAAGCTCATCCTTCTTTTACTAAGAAAGATCACATGCGATGGAGTCATTGTAATATTTTCTTAACTGGACTTTTATAACTACATAGCTGGATTATTTGCATAATAATGTGTACTTGTATTGCATTTTAATTTGGTATTATATATTTTAGTATATTCTTGCACCAGGAAGCACTTTGGGAAAAAGAAAAAACTCTGTCCATATGTTATTTACTTGTTCTTTTACTTTGTATGCAGTATTTTAGCCTTTGCTGTTGTAGTCATTAAAGACAGTACTCTGAAATCACCTTGTTGTCCATCATTGGCTGCTGTGTCTTGTTTAATGTATAAAAGAAGAAAATGATTTCTGTAGCACCGTCTGCTTGATGTGCCGGTTATGAAAACGCAGGTCTTTAAGAACACATCATTTATTTTATAGTTTGAGTTGTTTATGATGATGTATGACATGGAAAAATAATACAGTCCATTGCGAAAAATGTCAAACTTGTGTGTGTATATGTGAGTGTATATGTGGATGTTTTCAGATGACTTCACATTCTCCACAGCAGGGGCAGCTTCAAAGGACTTGGGCTCTTGTGGACTTACATACAGCAGCCCCACCAGCAGGCCCTAAGAATCTGCAGAGATGAAGCTGATTTACCTCTAGCCCAAGCTGTAGATTCTGTGATTGTGTGTCGAAAGTGCTGTATTATGTAGTGAGATGTCCCTTACACTCGTTCTTCATTCCACTGTATTGGCACAATTTATATATTGTTTTAATTTGTTCCAACATGTTAAATAAATTGAAATTGTGAACTAATATTTTCAGAAATAAAATATTAATTTTCTTGTAGAAAATCAACAAAACATAGTTTGACCCATTCCAAACATGGAAGCGTAGTGTTTTGGTTTTTCGTGTCTGGTGAAAAACTACAGTCCCCTGTGAACTCCTCCTCTTCCACATCTTCCTGGAGATGACTCTACGATGGCATGGGTGAGAAGAGCGTCCAGTGGAGATGTGGCCCAGACGTGCTGGAGCTCCCAAACAAGTGTAAGGTGCAATCATTTTTTTTAATAAGTATTTTTATTCTCTTCGATCCTTGTTTGAGGAGCATATCCCACCATTACACTTTGTTTGCACAGGTCACATGTTAAATAACATTTAAGTTAAAATAATATTCACAAAATGATCACTTCAGTACAATTCTGCAACACTGTCGAGGGTCCAGACGTAGAAATCCATGATAGTAGTATATCCATTTTTCAATGCTGATCCCCCAGTCTGTGGCAAACTACAGAGCAGTTCATCCGCAGTTAGTAAACAACCTTAAAATTATATTACAGTAAAAAAAAGGATTTTTTTAATGTGTCAAATGCTTAATTCATAGTATGGTACATTCTTTGCTTTTATTTCTACAAAAAAAAAATCATGCATAAAAATGTAGGAAGAGAAATATGGGTCATTGAAACAGCCGTGAGTAGCAAGAAAAAGATTCATAATTGACAACAAAAAGGAAAACAGGAATCACCATGGATACGTTTTAATTTGCAAAGCAAAATACATCATATCTTTCCAGCCAGTTTATGCAAAGGGCATTTGATGACCAGTTTAAAAAAAAAAAGGAAAGTGCGCGGCTGGTAAAGTGTAACATGCTTCAGAAAATATGGCTAACCATCAAAACCATGGGTTATTCTATGATTTGACCTATTAAAAAAAGGAAGAAAAAAGAAGCATGCCCACGATCTGCCCTTATGATGCAGTTGTGTCTTTCAATATATTATGACTGAAACCAAGTACATGCAAAGTACTCTAAAGTAATTGGCTAAAAGAAATAATGATAACCCACGAAAGTCTTACACCTACCATGCATTAATTGTCATGTATGTGATTAAGGTAATGGAGCAACAAAGGAAATGATGCATCTTTTAACGAGACGCTGAGTTTTATTTGCGTTGACGCTGAGGCGTTTATTTGCATTGCCTTACCCTGCTTTTCAGGAGGAAGTGCGTTGACATTACAACACGTATCCCAGATCAGAGAGACGAGGTAGCTTACGCTAATGAATCAATGTGTTCAGTTTTAATGGTCAATTGCATTCAAACATGATACATTGCAACAGAATAGAGATATCATTTGTTAGAAACACCGTTTTCCACTTTCTTCTGTAGCACCATATGTTTTCCTTGAACAAAAAAAATAAAATAAATGGAAAACAAAAAATGTGTCAAAATAGAAAAGGAAAACATGTAAATACAATTTCTTAAATGGGTCTATTGTGTTACAGTAGCCTTTCAATCTCACTTTTGTTTAAGACCATTGGAATGAACAGAATTTCAGACAGTAGTTGATAGACTTTGCTAATCTGTCCGCATATCTTTTTTCATTGAGCCGAATAGAGGTGACATTTCTTTGGTCTGCGCTTCGGTTAAGAAATGTACTAATAGGAGCCAGGAGTCTCCTGCAAGGTCTTGGCGGATTTGGAAAGGCACAATAAATATCCTGTTACAGGGCCGGAACAGTCCGCTGTACCTTTATGTACAAGGCTGAGCATGTCAGCAGTTCAAGAGTCTCAGGATTCTCTTCAATGCATCGCTGCTGTCCACTCTACAAGAAGCAAACGGGTCCAATGTCGATGCCAAACTCCTGATTAGGACCACCAATGTCCACAGGGGCAATGTCCACAATAGGTAATCTTGCTGTTTTCTGTGTCCTGTATTCATAAACGGTCTTGCCCCAGTTACCGCTGGCTTGCTGTAAGAAGAGAAAGAGACATATTGTTTTTATTATTGTAGAAAATCAGTACAGTGCCAACAGACTCTAAATATTCCTTTTTTTTTCCATGTACATTCATCTAGAATTCTCCCTATTCTGTGAGAACCAATCTTGGTGTTTTTAGGTATATTTACTGAAGATTGAGTTTAAGAACCCTTATCTAACTTTTCCTGCACCTGGAGGAAAAAGAAAACCTGGAATAAACTCACAGAGCAGCTGTCTTCCAGCACTGTGTATCTGAAACGGTTGTTTCCCTCAGCTTTGAGCTCAACGTCATTGGAGGCCTTGAGGATGACTGCTTTCTTTAGGTTTCCAGTTGCTTCATCTTTGTAGCCCACAGAGTTCTTGCAGTGGTATGTGATGGTTTGGGAGGCCTCCTTAGAAAGCAGGCGGATGAAGGTCATCTGGACTGTGACTGAGTTGGGCGGCTGGTCCTTGTTTCCATAGGTGAACTGAACAAAAACAAGTGCAGGCAAATTTACTTGCACTTACTTGTATTCGTCATTGTCATCTGTTACAGTACAAGCTGAAATTTAATTTCACTTTTTACAGTTTCTTGCAAAATGTCATTTAAGCTCAAGAATTTATTTACCCTGTCTGAGCGACTCTTCGTATCTCCATTTTTGCTAGACTTTATAGGACAATTCAAGCAGACCTGGCCTGAAATTTACTTTTACAATGTTCTGTATTATAAGTTATTGTTAATGCTGGGCAACGAGTAAATTTTTAATCTCATCGTTATACACAAAATTAAGTAATTAATTCAAAAGTAGAGTATTGCGCACTTTTGTTTTTGAAGTACTGCTGTATGAACGAAAGTGCAGTAACATTTGGTTTGCAAACACTTTAAACAAATAAGGAGCTTTTTAACAACAGTGTTTCCTTTAACACAGTTACACAGTTACAGTTCAAATATTTCTGTAAATCTCAACTTAAACATTAATGTAATCAAATCAAATATAAAACCAAAGATATTTGCTACTGCAGGGCATTCAGGTTTTATCTAGTTTGTTATAGAAAAACAAGTAAGGCGTCCCATCACTTGTGTCCTTATAGTGTATGTTGATTTTGGGCATTTGTATTGTCCATCATAAGAAGTTTTTGATGTAGATTTTTCCTCTGAAATCAAGAACATCATGGAGTATTTGTCCTTTCTTTTGCTGCTGTACTCTCCTTGGAAGACTTTACGCAATGGTCGGAACATATGGATTTTAATGGTGTTCAGTCACAACAGTAGGTTCTGACATTGGATGAATAGTTCTGGAACATGGGGGGGCAGAACCATTACAGCAGATACAAAGGGGGACCAACTCCATATGAAGGTCTATGTATCTGAATGCAGTGTCATTAAAGTGCCTGTTGGAGTAATGATCAGGCTTCCCAATACTCCATATAATATAGACAAAAGTAATGGGACGCCTGACCCCCACGAAAACCAGCCAAAAATTAGAGCTGAGTGCTGCGCGCACGCACGAGCACAACAACACAAAAAATACTTTCAAAATAAAATGATTTTTAAAAAAACCCTGCGTTAATGCGCCATAAAATGTGTTAGCGTGATGATACCACGTTAACGTGCTCAGCCCTAATGTATATATTATTAAAACTATAGTCCACGCTATAATTAAAATTCTTCTGTCCTTATTTTATTAGAAGTGTTTGGACAGTAGTAGTCGTGGCCTACAAAGAAGTCTAATTGTCTCTGACCTGGTCCAGGTGGCCTCCAGCTTTTCACACTGAGGTGTTTTCACTGCTCCACCACACCTGATCACTAATCAGCTCGTTACCACACCTGATCACTAATCAGCTCGTTAACACACCTGATCACTAATCAGCTCGTTAACACACCTGATCCACTAACCAGCTCGTTAACACACCTGATCACTAACCAGCTCATTAACACACCTGATCACTAACCAGCTCGTTAACACACCTGATCACTAACCAGCTCGTTAACACACCTGATCACTAAC
>JBBPCX010000002.1:539443-551296 GCA_037974365.1 Hydrocynus forskahlii
GTTAACACACCTGATCACTAATCAGCTCGTTAACACACCTGATCACTAACCAGCTCGTTAACACACCTGATCACTAACCAGCTCGTTAACAAGCCCATTCTGTGCTGAAGTGGTTTCTTAAAGAGAAAGAACTTAAACGTGCAGGACAGGGTGGCCTCCAGGACCAAGGCTGGGAAACACTGGAATATCTGAATCTTCTCAGTCTTACTCCTGGAGCTCTGCTGCCTCCAGACTGTGGGGCTTCTTCTCTAACATGGTCTCCTGATCCTGGTCCTGGATGCCACTGCATTACCTATTTAAGTGCTTTCCCTTATTTAAGAAAGGAACTTAAACACAGTCAGGGTTTTCAGGAGCTGATTAGTTGGATCAGGTGTGTTGGGAGCAGTGAAAGCATCTTGTTTACAAAAGTAGTGCTCTAAATAACAGTCAACTGAAAGGTTTTTTGGGGAAGGCGGAAAAGTTCTGTGGCTTCAAGCAAAGGTCACTTTCTGTGAGTCTGTACAATATAAAATGAAATGTAAAAAGGTAAGTGTTCCATTCTTATATGTACTTATTTCAGCCTTGTCTGAAATAAATAAAATATGTTCCACAAAAAGACAAGTGGTGCAGACGGATAAGCCCCCATCCTTTTGACCCACACACAAACACACACACATATATATGCCTATATATGCCTGTATGTATATATATATATATATTTCAGCAGACTTGTATTCACTCCTCACACCAGAGACCCTTGGGTGTCTGTGACCCTGTCATTAATCCACTTTTGGTCAGTACTGGCAGTGGTTGGGGCATTTGCCCTATGGTCAGGAAGTCGTGGGTTTGATTCCCAAGACTGCTAAGCACTTCTGAGGTTCCCTTGAGCAAGGAAGAGTCCCCACACACTGCTGCCCGGGCACTGTGTTCCTGGCTGCCCGCTGCTTTGCTTGGTGAATGTGTAAAATGCAGAGGAAGAATTTTGTGCTGTTGTAACGCACAATAAAATAATTGTCAGTGTTAAGTAAATAATGTGTTAATGTGTTAAGGTGTTAACGTACCGAGCCCTAGTTATGTTCTTTTCCTTTGCTGTAAAGTTCCATTTTGAAGACATGAAGTTTGTTCCAGTAGTCTATAAAAGATACCACTATATTGAATAACTAAAATGTACTCACGTAAGTTCCACCATTCATGCTTCCAAACCACACAGGTTTACTTCCGGGAGAACTCCACCATGCCTTGCGAGGTATGTTGGGGGGGTTGGCTGAGATACATGTTTCTCCAGTATCCATGTTACAGTATACCTTTATGGCATCTTCTGCACTGCCTTGATTTGGATCTACCCAATATTCTCCTGTGCATCACAAACGAAACATCAAAAGCAGCTACATTTTCTCATTTCTATAACATTCTGTATATGACACAGCAGAGTTACGATGGAGTAAAGCATATTCGCAAGAATAGAAACAGTAACCGTTATGGTTGTTCCTTGCATCTGTATCCCTTGCATCTGATACAGTGATGACCCTCATGATCTCAGTGGTGTACTCACCGCTTTTTTTCATGGGATAGCACTGCTTCAGGTCCTCACAGGTTCTAGCGGGGTGCTTTTTGCTGCCATCGGGGCTACGCATGCTCTCGATCTGGCTGCTCAGAGACTTCAAGGTGGCCTGGACTCCTGGGTCAGCTTGGAACAAATCTGTTGAATTGGATTTGGGTAGAGCTTCATCCTCTGGGAATTCAGGAGGAGGAGGACCAGCATCATAATCCTGAGGGCCTCCAAACAAGTCATCCATAGCAGCAGTCGGGGGTCCAGGGGAACCAGGGGGACCTGGAGGACCAGGTTCTCCAGGAGGTCCCTGATTGTAGGAGAATCAGAAAGAAATGGTCTGCACTAAGCATTAAGAAAAAATACTGCAACTGTAAAACCAAAATATAAAAGACATTTTCCAGAGTGACTTAAAATGATTAGTTACATGGACAGTCCGCCTGGAGACACTGAGGATTAAGTGTCTTGCTCAAGGACTCAGTAGTCGAAAGTGGGGGTTTGAACCTGCAGTTTTGCAGTCCACAGGCCAGTGTTTTACCCACCAGGCTACTCCCACCCTCAAGGTTCAGTAATGCAGGTGTGCCAACACATGCTAATTTCACACAAATTGCACATAGCCGTCATACATCCTAAATCATACATTACATGACTGTGGTGTGTGGTATAAATGTGGCAGACCAGAATTTCTAGTCTTCAGCTGACATGCAATAATGTGGCATCATGATGTCTGATGTACTAGCCTCCCACAGATGGTTTTCATTCTGAGCTTTTCATTTCAACTGAGTATTAAGGAAGCAAGTAGCGAAAAACTGCCGATCCTGTAGCTGGAAAACAGTTTCTGAATCAGGGGGGCCAAATGAGAATGGTAAAAATCGTCCAAGGAAACAGGACAGGCCATATCCTGGAAAATCACATCCACATTCAACAATCTTCTGCAGAATCTCAGAACACAACACATTTGAAGTTTTTCTCAAACGGGCTACAAAATCTCAAGGATTGATTTCAGGGAGGCATAAGTATGTACACCTCCAGTGGATCAAGTAAAGTCATATCTTACTAATGTAATGTTTTGTTACCACCAATATTGTCACAATGCAGCTTTACAGAATCCGGCTCTGTGCCCCTAGTGAGCTGGAGGCAACAGAGGAGAGGAACTCCCTAAAGCTGGAGGAAGAAACCGTGGCAGTCAAAAGGGGAACCCGTCTCCCTCTGGTCGATGCCGGGTAGCGAGAGAGAATAATGAGAGTGGGCACAGGAGCATCAAGCTCCTGCTTGAACTGATGGGTGGAAAAAAGTTGCCTGGTTAGGTAAATCAGGCTTCTTTTGCAACATGCTGAGAGAGGGATCAGAATTTTGGAGTTTGCAGAGTCATCCTATTTGTTGCGGTACAGGCAGGTTGGGCAGTGGGGAATTTTATATATTTTTTTGCAGCAAACATTATGATGTCTGAAACCCAGATGAAAAAGACAGGTTATCCCATGCATATATCGTCACCGAATGGCTCCAATAACTTCCTGGAAAATGCACAGTCCACAGATCTTATTGACCTTATTGACGAGGTGCAGAAAGACTGAATCAGTTCAATCGGGACAAAATGCAGATACAACATCCCTGCACAATGTTTCTAGCATCTTGTTGGATTCTTCTTTGCCCAGGTAAATACACGTTTTTCTGAAGATCTGGCAAACCCCATATTGGAATATTGTAGCCTGTGATGCACTGAAACTAAATATACATGCCTCTGGTCCAGTGTCCCCACTTATTCCTCTTGATCCAGGTGGTCCCATTGGTCCAGGCTGTCCAATGTATCCTTCTTTACCTGGTGGTCCAAATGGTCCAGGTGGCCCCTACAAGGTGAGCATTTTTCATTTTATCACCTAATATGTTACATGCAGTAGATTAATCATCTTATAAGCTTTGGAATTAAAGCACTTACCCTTTGGCCGCTTGGCCCAAAAATTCCAGGGGGTCCCTGATCTCCAGTTGTACCCTAAATACAGAACATGAATCATTTATAGATGAACTTAGCATTAATTCTCCAGAAGAGTAATTTTTGCTTGGACATTTACAAACATGCAGTCTATTTGAACCACTTTTGCATTAGTTGGTATCTCAACAGACAAGCGTATGATTCTCAAATATTTATTCTGAGGTGGTTACAATATGCACAATTCCACAGTGATGTAACTGTAGCCCATTTCATGGAAACTGACTGTTTTTGGATTTTCTAAATAAAAGAGTTATATATGGTATGTAAACACAGCAAAAGCTCCGAAACATACTGAATACAGGTGTATAATGAGGAAGAGGGAGCATATGAAATATGCCTTGTACTAATATAAGTGCATATCATCAGCATAACACTGAAATCCCAAACCATGTTATGTAAGAGGCAGTATGTATATGTTAAAGAGCGTAGGTCCCAGGACAGAACCTTGAGGAACACCTTGGTTAACCAAACCCAAACATGACTTATGTTGTTTGATTGAACTAAACTGCTTCCTGTCTTTAAGATATGAACTGAACCTGGTCAAAGCTGTGCCTGTGACACCAATAGCTGCAAGATGAGCTAGAAGTAAATCATGAGATATTGAGTCAAATGCAAAGCTAAGATCAAGGGGAACCAAATAACGAGTAAGCCTACATAAAACATGAGGAGAAGATCATTAACAACACTAAGCAATGCTGTCTCTCTACTATGTGACTGTCTAAAACCAGATTGAAATGATTTATGAATAGTAATTAATTTGAGATATGACTACAACTGGGATGCAACAACCTTCTCAAGAATTAAAGCAAAAAAGATAAATTGGAGTTTGGCTTGTAATTATTCAGGTAACTTGGATGTTTTTTTGAGAACTGACGAAAGAGATGATATTTTAGGTCAAGTGGAACCACTCTGGTGGCAAGAGAACAGTTACTAAGATGTGTAAGAGTTGGGATAATTGATGTCATACAGATTCTAAGGAGAGAAGCTTGAACAGGATCAAGCTGGCAGTGCAAGGAATTAGATTTCTTAGTTCAAAGTTCAAATACTTCAAACTGTGACAGAGCTGGGAAGTCAGGAAAAAAGACAGGCAAAAGTTTCCAAAGTTGAGAAGGAACTGTAAATTAAATCTGTCTTATTCACCAAATGTTTGAGAAAGGAATCACAGAGTTCAGCAGACCCTGAGAACACTGTATCTGGAGGATGCACAAGTCTGTTTACTATACTGTCTGTCTTTCTCCTCCACTTGGCTGTATTAATTAAGGAGGAGATGTAGGAGAAGCGAGCAGCATTAAAGGTATTTCTGTATTGCTGTATATGGTAAGCAAATGGTTGGAAATGATCAGTGAGGCTGGTTTTCTATATAGGCACATGGCAGCTTTCATTGAGAGGAATGACCAAAAGGTATACGCATAATCTTAATAGGAGCAAGTGCATCAATATCTACAGAAATGGAGGAGTAAAGAGACAGAATATGATCAGGACAGGAGAGTTGCATCACGGAGCAATAGATGGTGCATCAAGGGCAGCAGAGAAAGAGACTGGGTTGATAGATATTAGGTTTCAATATGAAACAGTGACTGTGTTGGTTAGAGGTGGGAGTCTAACTCTAAAATGAAGCTGTGATCTGAAATACCCACTTGAGACGCCAGTATTGAAATATCAGCACTACTGGAAGTGCATATCAGCTCAAGTACATGCCCACCAGGGTGAGCGGGAATGGTGAAATGTTACTTAAATTTAAATTCATAAAAATTGCATGAATATTGTAATTGAACTTTAGAGAAAGAAACAGACAAAAATACACTGTAGGCTTATTGCTCAATCAATCAGTCAATTGCTTAATCAGTCCGTCAATACAGGCATTTTAATTAATATTGTCCATGCTGACTTAACACAGTACCGAAAATGCTGCTTTGGGTGAGAAAATACTTACAGGTGGTCCAGGAAGCCCCTGTAAACCTGTGTATCCTCTATGTCCCTTCTGTCCTCTTTCTCCATGATCACCCAACTCTCCCTTATCTCCTCGAGGTCCTTGTGGTCCCTATTATGTGTCAACAGAATAGATAAAGCTGCTTTAATGTCTTTTTATTTTAACAATTACGGCAATATTTAGCTACTAACGTTATGCACAGAGTTCCTAAAAACAGACATGGTTACTTGTATTTCTGTAAGATTATCGTAAAGATTTCTTACTGGAAGTCCTCTCTTTCCTGCTGGACCTGGGGGCCCCACAGGTCCTCTTGACCCCTGTGGAGAAAGTCTGTGTGAATAATTCAGGTTGATGTGGACAGAATGCAAATCTACAAACGTGTCTTATAAATGTCACAATGCGTACTGCATCTCCTCTCTTTCCAGGGCCTCCGGTAGCGCCCACGGGGCCGGGAGGGCCAGGTGCTCCTCTTGGCCCAATCAGTCCCTCTGGTCCTGGGTCACCACGGTCACCCTACAGAGATAAGTTCAAAAGTTCAGAAGGAGAAACTGTACTTAAAGTTAACTACACACACACGCATACACACACACACACACACAAATATAAATGCGAAGCCTTTAATTCTCAGAATTTACCCGAGCTCCAATGACTCCTTCCTTTCCTGGCGGGCCATCAGAACCAGCAGGTCCCTATCAGTCACACACACAAGTCAATAGTTATGTTAATGACTTTAAATATTCTCCATCTTTCATGTACCTCACAAATTATTCTGTGGTTGAAACTCCTGCTTTTTTAATTTAGGGAAACATCTGCTATGCACTCCATGTTTAATAGAAGATGTTATGCATTTAGGCAATATCAGCATTCTGCTAAATATTTCCAGACCAGTCTGAAATGTAAACTCCTTTAAAAGATCTTGTTCAGACCTGATATTAATTTCAGACTAGAACTGAGATGTGGCGCTTCCAGGCATATCAGAAGCGTCTCCAGTGATCATTCATGTCCAGATTTCACGACTGGAGAAAAGATGCCACACATATTCACTCCATCTGTCTCCTGCTGCACTTGTTGTCAGACAAAAATGTGCTTGTTTGTGTACGTGTAGGTTCTGTTATGAATGTGTTACTGGCATGTAGTGCTAGCACAACTTGGAAAATAAGTTTTTGTTGTGGTCTCTGCTGTGATGACACAGCCTATTAGTAAATGGCTATTCATGGATCTCAGTGATGCACCCAGGATGCTCCAGCATACTAATGATATCGGGCATATGTTGCGACTACACGTTCAACATAAAATATAAAGTCTAAATAAATCCAATAAAAGCTCTGCAGAAAATACTCAAGATAAAAATACAATATACAATATACACAAATGCTGGGTAAAAATCCTATAGATAAATAACTTACAGTTAATTGGATTACTAATAACACTAATAGTGGTTAGGAGTCTGTTTTTGCTGTAATAGAGATCAGTAGTAGATCAGTAATACTGACATAAGTGGTGGTATTTCACATGGTTAGACTACTGCGCGTAATAATAATAATAAGATATTGCACATACTCAATGTTTTTGCACCCGATAAGAAAATTGCACAATATTGCACATGGTAAAACTATTGTATGTAATAATAAGAAAATAACGCACATAATGTTTCAACCCAAAATGTGGCTCCAAGGTGAGTGATTAAATCACACTGGACACGCACTATACTTATTTTCTATCCCATTTCATTTCATTTACACTGGATTCTTGGTGCTCTGGAGTAGTCATTCACCAAAATGCTGGTGTGGCTAAGCTGAATGGAATTATGATGTTGGGGCCAGTCTGCAGATCTATGTATTCATTTGTATAGTTCTCCTAGCTTTTCTACTGATTAGTCAGGGGCACTTAATGGAACCATGTTAGAAGGCATTTTTCACATTATCTGAGATATTGCTAGAAGGAAATGTCTAAAATGCAGGCTTTTCTGAATGAGGAACACTGATTGCCAAACTGATTAGTCCATTATATGTAGACAGGCAACACAGTAACATAGAAGAAGAACTCGTATCAGTTATGTTCTATTCAGAGAGCTGTTTAAAACCACTGGAACACCACAGCTCATTTTAGGGTTTGGGTGAATATCAGCTGGAACTTACATCAGGGCCAGGATCACCTCGAGGTCCATTAGCTCCTGGTGGGCCAACTGGGCCGGAGGGGCCTTTGTCTCCTGGAGCCCCTGTTGATCCGGGTTTACCTGGAGGACCCTTTAAAAGATAAGCACAATAAAATATGTGAGGAAGGCAACCCTTCCATTTTTTCTGTGTCATTTGTGAAATAATACGTAATGTACAGTCCATCCTGGACTTTTATGTGTTTTGAATATTACTGTTTTGAAAACAGGCCCATTTAAGCCCCAGTTATTCAGGTCTCCACTTACCGCTGGCCCTGGTAGCCCTGCCATGCCACGCTCTCCTCTCTGTCCGGGAAGACCCACAATTCCTCTTTGCCCAGTGGTTCCTGCAGGGCCAGGTGGACCATCCGGACCCTAAACAGAAGTGATTTCATGGTAAAATTTTCTATTCCATTTCATTTGATTCATAAAAATAGAGATAATTCACCAAAATGCCAATGTGGCTAAGGTGAATGGAATTATGTTGGGACCAATTAGCAAATCTATGTATTAATTTCTTTAGTTCTGAACCATTTCTGCAAGCTTTACTCCTGATTTGTTAGGGGCATTTCATGTAAGTGTTTTAGAAAGTTTAATTTTTTTTAATGCTGATGCAGTTCTTACTGTGGGTCCATCCTCCCCAGGGTCTCCCTTGTCTCCAGGGCTTCCAGCAGGTCCAGGTGGACCTCTTTCTCCTTGGCGTCCCGGTGGTCCGTGGTCTCCACGAAGACCAGGTGGACCCTCTTTTCCAGGAAGGCCAATGGGTCCTGGCTGACCAATAGGACCCTAAATGACAGAAAGTTCCACAATTCTTATGACAAGGTGACTTAGGACTATTTCGGTTTTTGTAAGCAAATGACTTCTTCATCTCTTTTTATTGACAAAGGACACTCACAGTTGCACCTGGTGGACCAACTCTTCCAGCAGATCCAGGAAAGCCAGTTGGACCCTGAAAAATGGACACTTTGAATGTGAAAACACAAAACTACAAGTAACAGAGACCAAACACCAGAGAAGCTCGAGTAGAACACACTGATGTCATATGGCAGAGACTGAATATGCAGAAATACGAACAGGTGCTCCTTGTGTGCCTCTTCCACCCTTTGGTCCAGCCACACCAACTGTGCCCTGTGGAAAAAAAACAAAACATTCAAGAACGTCCTTTTGGATGTTTTCTCTGAATGTCTTGAGTATAATTTTCATTTGTGAGATTCTTGACACCTACCACAGGCCCTGGAGGTCCAGCCAGCCCCTGAGGTCCAGGAGATCCAGCGTCTCCTTTCTGTCCTGGCTCACCTGGTTCTCCTTTCACTCCAGGTTGACCATCCGGACCCTGGATATGAATAAGAATAGTATGAAGCCTCTTTGTATGGGACAGAATCAAACTGAATCATCAACAGTGCATTTTTAAGTGCAGTTTACATGGGCCACAATGGAACTGACAGTTTCAGCACTGAACTTACGGGTGGTCCAGGAAAGCCAACCGCCCCCGTCGGCCCAGGTTCACCACGAGATCCCTAAAAGTGTTTCAGAAAACGTGGACTTATAATAATAGCTTTGTTTGTGTCATAATGTAATCAATACCATGCATTTAGAGCTCACTTACAGGCATGGCTCTTGATCCTTGAGGTCCAGGTGGTCCTTTAGGGCCAGGTTCCCCCTGTTAAGAGGATGTCATATATTAGATGATATGATATTTCAACAACAATGTTGTTAGCATTCATTGAAACTTTGATACTGAACATCGGTTTACCTTTTCACCACTTGGGCCTGGGGGGCCTGTGGGGCCAAGCGGTCCAGGAAGCCCCTGTGATGGTTACAGGAAACTATATTAGGAGATGATCCACCCATTAAAAAAAAACAGAAAATGCCCTCAGGAGGCTGGACAAGCTAATGCAAGCCTCCCAAGGAATTCCTTCGCAATTGCTCAGCCAACACTGCCAGCATCCACATTTCTACACTAATGCCAAATCCTTTGTAGTCAGTATTGAGTGCTTATTCTAGACAGCTATGTAAAAACATGTCTGAGGTACATTTTTTAAAAATGAGATAATTATATATTTGCGAGTTTGTCTCAGCAATCTGCTACTGCGTTACAGAAAAAGGATTTTTCTCCAGTTATATTGGAGAAAAGCTCTACGATAAACTGAGGAATTAGTTTGTCAAACTTACTCTCGCGCCATCATTACCAGGAGTACCCTCTGATCCTTTCTCTCCAACTGCACCCTGCAAGATTGATATGAAACATGGAATATATCCACACACAGCATGTCCACTTAACTAGCGACTCGTATGGTTGTTTTACTTACTCGCTCACCCTTCGGACCCGGTGGACCAGAGATTCCTCTTTCTCCTGGCATTCCCTGAAGACCTGGAGGACCCAAATCACCCAAAGCACCAGTGGGGCCAGGACTTCCCTGTGAGTAATGGATTAATGTACTGAAATGGTGGGACGTGGATTTGTACATTCACTGAATAGTTCTTCGATATCTGCATCACTCATTGCTGAGAAGTATTAATTAAAAGACACTTCTGATGATTATATATAGTAATTAGAATGCTATACAAGTCAGATTTACCTTTGGCCCATCAGATCCAGGTGCTCCTGGGATACCTTTGGCTCCAGGCAATCCAGGAGGCCCAAGCTCCCCTCTCTCGCCTGGAGTTCCACGCTCTCCCTATGCGTTAAAAATATTTCTGATTCAACCACTGACCTACACTGTGCAAGACTACTACATTTTTATGAGACACTGTTATCTGAACATGCTTTGAGGAGGACACTAACCACTCAACTCGATTTTTTTATTGCTTTTTCCCATTAACTTCTAACATGGATCTGAATCACATAAAACTGAAGTCCCACCCAGTTCAAGAGAAATTCTTTTACAGTTATATTGTAAAACAGGAAAACTCACCCTTGGTCCAATTAGTCCCACTGGTCCCCCATCACCAGGGATCCCCTAAACAAAAGGCAAGACCAGTATGTTATTTCATGTATACACATTGGTTGATGTATTTTGGTTAACAAACAGCAACATTCAAAATTATTACGAATTATTTGATGAACTTGAGACACATTTCATTGCTTACCTGATCACCAGGCTTTCCTGACTCTCCCACTGGACCAGGTGGTCCAGGCAATCCCTAAAAACGAAGATAAATTGGTTTACATACTCAAATTGGTTTGCATACTTACTGCTGTCTTTCCATACTTTGAATGCTTGAACCAGTTCCTACCAATTGCTTACCTGAAAGCCAGGCATTCCAGGTGGTCCCTGTTCTCCTCTGTCACCTGCTGGCCCCTGTATTATTGGGATAAAGCATCCGGTATTGATTTGGCTGGTTTTAACATCAGTGTAATGCAAAATAAATCATTGAGAATAAGTGACACACTTACTGGAGGACCAGCAGAACCAAGTGGACCAACTTCTCCCTCCTTCCCAGGTGGCCCCTACATGAAAGACAAGGCAACATGATTATTAATATATATTTGATTGTCATTACCTAACAGAGCTGTGTAGCTATTAGTGTTACCTACCCTCTGGCCTGGAGCACCTGGCGACCCTTGCTCACCGGTCTTTCCTGGATCCCCCTGAATTACACCATAATATTTGATTAGATCCATCAAAGAACTGTGAAAACGCAGAATCGTGAAAAGTTGTTGAAAAACAGTCAAACGAGTAACTCACGCTAAAGCCCTTGGGGCCTGGGAGTCCCATTGATCCTGCTGGACCTCTGGTTCCAATCGATCCTGGAGGCCCAGGGCGTCCGTCCTCACCTGTTGCACCCTTCATAATCAGAATCAGAATCAGAATCAGAACCAGAATCGTTTTTTATTGGCCAAGTATGTGAACGAACACATATAAGGAATTTGGTTCCAGTCGATGGTGTCTCTCAAGTACAACAGTATAAAACACAACAATATATAAACAACACAATGAACAATATACTGAGCAATATAATAAACAATAATTCACAATCTAAAGTATGAATACGTAATATGGATCTGTATTTATAAATATAAAGATAAGTGTTAACAAATGTGTATACATATTATTTGAACATGTGTTTATATATAAGTGTATGTATGAAGATATGTATGTGTATATATAATATATATGTGTACACACACACATATATATATATATATATATATATATATATATATATATGCATACACACACACACACTATCACCCCAATTCATCTTTCCAGCTAAAACTGACTACGCCCAAGCAGGCTTTCCTGTAAATC
>JBBPCX010000002.1:551396-561849 GCA_037974365.1 Hydrocynus forskahlii
GTCTTGAATTGAAGTACTGCATGTCTGCCAAATAGTGGCAGGTCTTTAAGCGTTAATTGCGTTAAAAATATTAACGCCTTATTTTTTTCTGTGATTAATTAATCTAATTAACGCGTTAAATTCCCAGCCTTATATTAAACAAAAATATGAGTTAAACCATAATAAAATACCAAATACTGTGAATTAAAGGTGTTACAAAGGGTTTTCAGAATGATGCCATAAAAGAAGCTTAAATACCCTAAAGAACAACTGAGATGTGTAAATATGAAGAAGCTTTTAAAGATATAAAGAATCATCACATAACATCATAACATAGTTTCATTACCAGTGTATGGGTTCCAAGAACTAGCTTGGAGGTTCATTAGACTTGAAAAGGTTCATAATCATACATCTACAACTATATTTTTTTTCTAAGGACCATCCACTGAAAGCTTTCTGTAGATAGCCATATGGGTTCTTTAATGGCATCAGGCAAAGAACCATTTCTGGCAAATTGTTAAGCATGCCAGCAAAATTATCATTATTCCTTAACCATTAGAACATGGATTCATGCCAGAAGTGTAACTAATGGTAATTTGTCCTCATACGGCAAAACAGCTCCTTATATGGAAGTTTCCCCACCTTGTGATGATGTTCGAGGTGTCAGATGTCAGGCTTAGCTTTGTTTGGTGTTCCTGTGTCACGTAGAACCACAGTTACTTTAAAAGTTAATTTAAAAACATGTAATAATAATAGTAACTACTACTGGGGTTTTAAAGATGGTGTCACACACAAATGAACCATAAATCCAAAAACAAATTTCTTTAACTTTAGGTTTTAGAAACAAACAGAAAAAAATCACAAGATCTTTGAACCTGGGTGAACCCGCAGCGGTGGCGCACGAGAGATTGTGGCAGCAAACGGCGAGAGAGTATGAGAACAAACACCAATTCTTTACTGTTTTACACCATTTATATTTACTGAAATCAGAGTTTACTGATACACTCTGAGTTCTGAGGGTAAACACCGGTTCTAGACTGTTTTACACCGCTTATATTTACTGAAATCAGAGTTTACTGATACACTCTGAGTTCTAAGAGTTAAACAAGCTCCAGAGGAGAGAAAGATGGAGTGTATGAATCTCCGGGGAGAGATGGGAGCTTGCCAGTTGTACTGACTCATACCCACCCGATGCACGCAAGAAGCTCTAACCTGGCATAGTCATTCAGCCAATATTAAAAGCAGTGCAGTTTAACCAAGAAAGAAAGCGATGGCTTGAGGTTCAGATTTGAGACTGCTGCCGTGACATCATGGGTATGAAGAATGCACAATGCCCTCTTCTTGCTGTGGCAGAGGTGGAAAATTCAGGTCCAGAAAGTTAAAATAAAATCTCCTCTAGACTTTATTCCAGCTGTCTGGACACCTTTGCCTCTTGTTTGAGCAAATTGCAGATGCCAGGCAGTTGGAACCAAATCCTGGGGTGGATTTTTTCTTTCAGAACCTGAGCTACTCACCTCTAGCTACATCCCTGCTAATAATAATGACACGTCCTTCACTGCACCCCTGTGTGGTTAAATAAGAGGCCATTTTTGATTGACATCAATTACCCTGTTTGTTATGATGTCGGGTCTTGTTTAGATGACTTAGCTTGAAGACTCAATGCAGTGAAGGATGTCATTAGTAGGTGAGTAGCTCAGGTTCTGAATGCAATAATCCATTCCTGGACTTGGTTTCAACTGTCCAGGCAACTTATGCCCCTAGTTCCAGCAAACCAAAGATGCCAGGCAGTTGGAACCAAATCCTGGGGCGGATTTTTACCTTTAGATCCTGAACTAATCACCTCTGGGTACATCCCTGCCAGTAATAATGATATGCCCTTCACCGCATGGAGTCTTAAAGTTCAGTCATCTAAACCAGGCCTGACACCATAACAAACACGGTAATTGATGCCAATCAAAGATGGCCTCTTATTTAACCGCAAAGGGGAGCACCGGGGTAACGTTCAGCATTAAAAGGCTGCTAGATACGACTAATGTGCTCTAGGAGGCGAGCCCACATGATCATCAGAAAAATGGAAGCAGCTGTGTAAACACACGGAGCCTGCAAATCGGTTTTAGGGGGCTTAGCATCATTTTGTCTTCTGCCCACCTTTGCACATTCAGTACCATCTGTTTCAGGCTATAATACTCCCGCCAGGTTGAGGCTGGGGACAACTGCATGGCCCTCCCTCCCACACAGAGATGGAGGAGGATTCATTTCTAGCTTGTGTGGAAAAGTGAAAAGGTTTGTTCTTGATAAAAGAGAGTAACGGACACACACCGCTCCCCCCCTCCGGCTGCCCACGTTTTCCATGTTCTCTCAGCATTAGCTGCTCGCGGACATGGTGTTTCTAACATCAGCGATCTAACTTCCTCTCAAGCGGAGTCCTTGCCAAGGTTTGTTTTAATATTTTCTGATCGCTGCCAAAGCAACCAGTTTAACATCTGGAAATCATCCCCCAGCCCTGCTTTTGCTGACTGCCATCATTTACTTTATAAGTAGTTCCCATGGAGAAGTCTCATGAGCAAGATCAACATTAAATATCTATCATCCTAATCACCCGTGCCACTGAGACGCTGAGGGTTATCTCCGCGGGTTCGAGTGGACGCTGCGGGTTGCGCGCAGAAGCGTTTTCCAGTTCAGGTGGAGGAAGAGGCTGTCATGTTTTCCAGGGTACTTTTTTCTTTTTTTTTCATTAGAGGCAAAAGAGGCATGTCATTGAGTCACAGCTTAAAAATGCAGCACATGTTTTCCATCAAAGCGCTGCTGCAGACCTAGTTGAGCTCACATATTTGGACGCTTAGCCCATATGTTGCAGCAATGATTGCCACCAATTCTGAGGGCCCGAAAAGACACTCGATGCAATTAGGAACAGCATTTATTGTAAATAGACGAAAAAAAAAGACTTCCCCCAGTCTTTACGTCAAAACATCCAACTTTATGACATGTGGTTATATCCGCGCCATGGTTTACTTTGTTAAAGAGCCAGAAAGACTGTAGTGTTTCTCATACAGAGCACAATGAAGAGCGATTGAAGTGGTTGTATGAGTTGTTAGCTGAAGGCTGGTGGGGTGTTTGTGTTGCTCCTCCAGGCTTTTTTGACATCGAAAGCATACAGAAAAACTTGCAAGATAGATGTCTTAGAATTAGTAGAAGTAATCTGACTCTTCTCGAAATTGCTTATAATTGTCACCTGAATTAACCTCATTATCCAACAGACTAAAGCCCTGTTAACACCTAGTCATTCCAGGTGATGAGTATATAGATTGTAATCTAATATGGTTTTAACTACATGGATTTCATATGATGGCTAGGTGGAGCATTATATGCAAATTAGATCAATTAAAGCTA
Source organism: Hydrocynus forskahlii (assembly GCA_037974365.1). Classification (NCBI taxonomy): domain Eukaryota; kingdom Metazoa; phylum Chordata; class Actinopteri; order Characiformes; family Alestidae; genus Hydrocynus; species Hydrocynus forskahlii. Next base: position 554,766 of record JBBPCX010000002.1, read on the forward strand.
TCATAATCCTAAAGCACATACATGTAGTGTACTGTATCATGACCAGGCAGCCAAATTAAACTGGATTAAAGTGATTCGTCTTGGGCCAGAATGCATCTGTCCACCTCCTAAAGGGGTCTGAGTGATCAGATTTAAACCTGTTTCAAATGTGTTTTAGGTGCGTTCACACCTGCACACCCAATCCAGATACAATCCTGAAACCAGTACAAACTGTTCCCCACTCTAGCCCCCTGCCTCTTTCTTTGGCGTCATGTTGAAGCCTGGAACTGAAATGAAACGTATGAATAATGAAGACAGTGTGAGTGCCAAGGAGCAAAAAAGGTTCTGCATAGGAGACTGTTCTTCATTAAGCATTCTGGTTATGTCACATATGATATCAATCTAATAGCTGAATCACAAAAAGGCCTCAAACATGTGCCTGAACAGGCTTCAGTGCAACTTCAGTGCAGCTCATACGACTGAAAAAAGAGGGAAAAAAGCTCTCTCAGCATTTTTAAAGAACCCAAATGCCCACAACAGCTTTTTTCCCAGAACACATAAATGTTACTGTCGTGGTCCAACTTCTTAACAACCGCTGCTGGCTATTCCCCACTTTTGTGAGCACAAGCTCAAACTCAGTTCTCATGTAAAATCTCTGTTACTAACTTGGATGCAAGGGGTACATTGCATGAATTAAGATTTTTCTGTTTTCATTTAGCATTTATCAAGCCTGTTCAGAGATTTCTCTGAAAACAGATTGGGGGACCATGGCATCAGAATCAGAAAACTTTAGAAATTGCTTATATTTACTCATATACTGTAAGTTTAGAGTCAAGAAGAAGCCTTTTGTTGAGTCACTTGTCCTGGTCAGTGCCAAGAAAGGACGCAGTCATTAAGGTCTCAATCTGCAGCAGCTTGCTGGCCGGTCTTTTCAGCAGTGGTGAAATTTGAGCAATAATGGCACTAAAGATGAAAGAGTCATGTATAATCATCTCTACTGGCAGCAAAAGACACTGTTTCATCAGTTCCTGACTGAGGCTGTAAAACAGTCAGATTATAAAACTGGCACGCCAAGCAGCAGTTCATGGATAATTAAATTAAACAACATGTCCTCCAGCAACATGACAGTAATGCTTAAAAATGTTTAAATAAAAGAGACTGATGCAATACTTGAACATAAAATCATAGCATCCAGTTTACACTGTGCAGAGGAAGCCTTTTAAAAAAATCATCTTCCATTAACACTTTAACACGGAAATGTTCTTTATTAGTAAAATGTGCATGAATAGCAGATGCATACAGGCCTTTTTTTTCCCCCTCCGATTAGGCCCTTTCACATACACAGAAGATTTGGAAACCTTTCAGGGGGAAAAGATTTCATCAAGAAAATACCTTTAAATATGTATGATCCATTTTTGTGCTTAAGTTTATTTTCCATGCTAGCTGCTCCCTATTATAGTTATTCACCACAAGGTGGCGCATGTTCATTGTGTCCAGTCACCATAAGTGAATCAGTAATTAGCTGTGTGCTAATGTTTCACACCACAGCATTCACTTCACTTCAGCTAAAGTAAAAGTTTTTGAAGCCTAAAAACTCTTTTTAAACAACCATGTGACGCCAAATGACATCAGTCAGGGGGGAAAAAGTGACGTCATATGTTTCAAATCCACTAGAACACACAGCGTGACTGAGGTAATGGCACTCAGGTGTTCAGGCCTCAGACTTTTTTTTTTCCTGCGCTTGCATGTTCTCATTCAGCACCTCCCTCCTAACATCTGCCCTGAATTAGGATGCAAGCTGTGTTCCCTCAGAGACGCGTGAGTGCAGTGTTGAAATTGAGTCTGCAGATGTGAGAAGGGAAAGTGCTGGGGGGACAAAGATCTGGATGTTCATAGCTATTGCTCTGCAGAGTGCACAAACAATCCAGAACGTACCACAACCGTTAGCACCAGTCATGTTTCACGCAGCACGTTCCTCATTAAAGCTGGCACCAGTGATCATTAAATGACTGTACCATAGTAACTCTTCGCAAGCATCAGACATCAAGAGAAACATCTCACCACAAGTGTTCCAGCAACTTTGGAGTCCAGAATCCCAGACAGACCTCTGACTTGGACATCACTCTCATGTAGGCATGTAGAAGGGATGCAGCAACCACCCCATCAAGCAACAATTCCCATTGTGAGAAATACTAAGCCTCTATGAACTTGTGAGATCAAAGAGTCAGGAAAAGTTCCTTCAAAGTCCAAGAACCCATTTCCTGAGACTAATTCCACAAGATAAAGAAACAGCAGCTTTGCCATCAGAACAATTAACAGTTCAACTTACCACTGTTTCCGTCTTGGCATTTTACAAACAGCACTTGTGCCAGGGATCCAGCCAGAAATAAGAAAATCCTGGAATGCCGAAAGGTCATCATGTCTATATTGAAGACATGAGCCTTCTTTTAGTGCAGTGTTGGGGAGAGAGGGTAAAAAAAAAAGAGTCCACGTTTATCGCTGCACCATGAAGACAGACTGAAGCAGCTTTCCTGCTTTGAGCAGCAATCAGACCCAACCCAACTCCACTGCCTCTCTCTCTCTCTCTCTCTCTCTCTTTCTCTGTCTCTCTCTCTCTCTCTCTCTCTCTCTCTGTCTCTCTCTCTGTCTCTCTCTGTCTCTCTCTCTCTCTCTCTCTCTCTCTCTATCTCTCTCTCTTCCTCTCCCTCTCTGTCTCTCTCCCCTCACAGCTCTAAACAAGAAGAATGCTGCCAACCCTAATTTTCCTCCCCTTTTTTTGTGTGTCAGTGCTCTCTCATAAGAATGCACTCAGACATGTGTGGTTGCATGGAACTACACCCATGTTCACAAAGCAGCTCTCCTCTGAAGCTCTGATGTTGCTGAGATTGACCATTTTTAATTCAAAGAGATGAATCATTTTTCTAATGGATATATCTTATTGATCATGTAAGGAGTGTTTGCTGTTTTTTTTTTCCTAGACGGTTGCTAAGCAAGACTATAAACTGGTTTTACGGCAACACCAATAGCAGCAAGCTTAGCTATTGCTCGACAGGCTTCCCTTTTATGAGGGAACAAGAATGGAGTTTAGATCCCATTTGTCTTGGGTTTAAGCAGACCGATTGTTTTAAGAAGGACAATGAGAGATATTCCAACATTAGTGAAGAAATCTGAATTTAGTTCATCTTTCTCAATTCTTTTTTTCCACTGTGCCTTTGTCGTGTAATTTTCCACGTTTGCTCTGCCTATTGTTCCACCAATAAAAAGCACAGTCACGGGTGGTGGAATCTGGCTCATCGTTCCCCCCAGCGGACGAATAAGCGCAACCTTGTTCTCGATTTTATTGGCTGTATCTCACATGTGGAACAGATGTCCGTGTTGATGCGTATGGCATAGGTGGAGATCAAGCGTGTCGTTTGCTTTGGTCAACCATGTCCATGTGTGTTTGTGGAATGTTCCCTTGGTCCACTTTGGTGTGGAGGTGAAGTTAAGCAACATCCTGTTTTCTCCACTTTTAATGACATTTAGAATACTTTTGAGCCCCTGGGGAGATTGATATTGGTGAGTAACGTTTCACCACATTTGTAAAAAGATCTTGGTGCTTTTATTCATTCTCCATCCAATCTCAAAACCCTAACCCAGTGGGGCACATGCAGTAGCTCTTAAATTCCAGTTTTAGGCAAAATTACTCAAAAGCGTGATGATTCATAACTATCCACAGTGTCCCAAGGTGTGTGTAGAACTTGAACAATGTTTCCCTTTCCATGTGATTCTGCTGTTTTGTAATAAATGATTGGATCATTTGTTCAGTATAAATGGCTCAGGTTGGATCAATGCACAAGGACATGATGTCAAGCTTATTTAACATCTGGGCTTCCCCTCAAAGTAAATGAATGCTGTGATGAAAAATATATTTTTTACTGCCGCACTTCATTCTCTCACTCCCTTTTCGGGTCTTTGATGAACAGCATGCTTGTTAGACACATGAGAATCCAGCATGGTGACATCTGTGTTGGCTAGTCCAAGCCTGCAGTGTTGACTTGCAGCTATTGCAGCGTGGAAAAGGACAGGTCCAGCAGAGGAGCACGAATTGTTGTGCTTTTTATGGTAAATTGTTTCTGTCACCTACTAGAACAGGCCTGTCCCAAAGACCACACCTGCAGACTATGATCATAGGTATCTCAAAGATACTGGAATCAAATTAGTGTTCGCCCTGTGATCAGAAGGGGGTGGGCTTGAATCCCAAGACAGCTAGTGTCACCTCTGAGGTTCCCTTGAGTAATGCACCGTCCCCACACACCACTCCCTGGGCACTGTGTTCCTGGCTTCCCGCTGTTTCACTTGGTGAACGGGTTAAAAGGGTTTAATGCAGAGGAAGAATTTTGTGCTGTTCACACTGTATGCTGTGGCGTGTTCACTTATGACAGAATGGTCACTTTACACGATGGAAGGGCCATATGGTCAAGACGCTGGACTCCTGTGGTCTGTTTTATTCATGTTACTGCATTAGTAACTCTACAGGAATAAGTACATTGGAATTCTCTATACTGCACATTCCGTATCTGTGAGGTAAAATCTCCTTCCGACTGAGAAGTTTTTCTCACCAGAGAAAGAACTTTTAGTGTGTGTGTGTGTGTGTGTGAGTGTGTGTGTGTGTGTGTGTGTGTGTGTGTGTGTGTGTGTGTGTGTTCATCTCTTTGTGAGGGCCAAATGTCTTGGTAATGATACGAATAATGAAAAATCTGTAGAAGCGGGAATGTTATGCTGGTCCTCACAAAGAAATGTGCTGTTTTTACAACAAATGTAACTTTTTTAGGACAAACTAAAAGAGAAGGAAGACTGCCCTTTGGTTACTGAGGTTAAGGTTAGGGTTCGGTATAGGTGGAGGTATAGTATTACCGAGTTTTACACAAATATAGTAATACTATGTATATTTATGTGTGCGTGTGTGTTTGCAAGCCACTGCCTCACCATCATCTGCATAGTCAGTCAAGATCTGTGTGGTTTTTCTACTGTTGAATTGTGTCCACGTTTCTCCATTGTTGAAATCATAAAGCAACCATTTAATTTCAGAAATGCTATATAGATCAAACCTATAATGATTAGTTCTACTATTGTTCTTCTTGAAGTGAATTTTCATTGTGCATCAACATGCTGCCCCAGTGTTGCTGAAAAAGTGCGTTAGAATGTCACTAAAGCATTAAGTTGCTGGATAGATGTTTAGCCCAGTATGTCTTTGAAAAGGGTGCCTTTAGTGTCCTGCTGCACATTTGTAGTCTTTGCACATTTAAGAAATGTGACACATATTTCTATAATATAATAACTGGGGAGGCAGCTGGGGGTTTGAGGGAGGTTACAGCCTGAGGGTCCAAACCTGGGTTTCTCAACCACTGTTCTCAACCACTTTCTCAACCACTTTCTCAACCACTGTTCTCAACCACTTTCTCAACCACTTTCTCAACCACTTTCTCAACCACTTTCTCAAGGCTTTTGATTGGGCCGTGAATCTAAAATCGAGACAGGCCATTGGTCCGCAACTGATTATTTAATTTCATCTGCTTTGGCCGAGTGGGCCTTGGCAACATGCCATGATTGATAGGTGAAAAGGTTGATTAATGTTGAAAAGGTTGAGAACCATTGGTCTAAACTTTTACAGTACAGAATCGGAATCAGAATCAGAAAATGTGGCTGCTTCCGGAGGAAACTGATTATGTTATGGCTGCACAGACACACAGACACAAGAACAATATACAATAAAATTTAAAGTCTAATTAAATCCAGTAAAACTCTTAAGAACTTACAATTAAGTGAATTACTAGAAACAAAAATTGTGGTTAGTAGAATGTTATTGCACGTAATAGAGATCAGTAGTACATAAGTAATACTGACATACAGTACGTGGTGATATTTAACATAGTGAGACTATTGTACATAATAATGGGACATTGCACATAATGAAATGATTTAGCACCCAATAAGAAAACAGTTTCACATTCCAGATGGTAGACTATTGCACATAACTGAGTGTCAGACCTTGAGTCCCTAAAGGTAAGCAACCACAAGGAATGGCATTCTATGATCATGGCAATATGAACATCAGTTTTCTCTCTGCCGTCATCAACACACCTTCAGATTTCTCTTCAGGGCTTTAGAAGTGCAGTGTTGAGATTAACGTCACCACCAAACATCGTCTCAGTGATGTCATATTACCTTCTGTGTTCTAATGCTATTATATAACAGAAAACAGTAAAGCAAAGAAGTTCTGCACATTGTGTTAAACATGCTTTAACATCTGCAGTTCCTTCCTCCAAAAGAAAGACGTTGCTTTTTGCATCACGGGCTGAACCATAAAACTGTTGGATATCAGGTTCAGCTCAGCTTTTTTCCAAAGACCCTGGATGTGGTTTTGTTTAGCCAGTCTGAAGAAAGGCTTTTTACACCTGGTCCTGTTTGCTGAATGTTCTGTTCACTTCTGGTTCTCAGCTTGTTCAGTTGTTCTGCCACCACAGCTACAGACTGAGAAGTTTTCTCAGGGCCGAAAACAGGCTGGGAATTTGTTGCGGGGCTGCTGTCACACTTCGGATTTGGATTAAAGGGGCTGCAATGTGAGACCTTATCTTACAGAAGTTATGTCATACATTCAGTTACTGTTTGTGTTTGTTCTAAAGCAGAAAATTCTTCTAAAATCAAAAGGGCTCTCTGCTCACTTTATTTTAATTCTTGATGCACTATGTTAGGGAGTGGGGAGCCATACTTAGCTTTGGTAGCATTAAGAGCAGTCCAAAGCAAATCATTACTTAGCAATTGGTATTCAGTGAAATGATGCATTATGGTAAAAGAGAAAAAAGTGAAAAAAAAAATGCGGCAAAAAAGTGCAGAAAACCTGGCAAAACTCTTCTTAATGCTCAGAACATGAGTACCATGGATCCGTGCCGGCAGCACAACAAATGGTAAATTGTCGTAAGTTCCCCCAGTTTGTGTTGATGCTCGAGGTGTCAGGATAGTCTCCGCCACAAGTGGGTGGGGGAGAACAAACACTGGTTCTAGACTGTTTTACACCGTTTATATTTACTGAAATCAGAGTTTACTGATACACTCTGAGTTCTGA
>JBBPCX010000002.1:561949-583484 GCA_037974365.1 Hydrocynus forskahlii
TATGCTACTTTTGCTAAGGGTAGGCTTGTCATAAACTGTAGAAGAGAAAATAAAACCGGTCTCCAAATTACTTGCACAGACACCATTCTAAGAAGTATCGGTATCGGCAAGTACACAAATGAAAATACTCGTATGGTTTGTAAAAAAGTGGTATCGGTGCAACCCTAGTGAAAAGGTGTGGGGGGTGGGGGGGGTGGGGGGTGCGAAACAAATGACTTTGAAAAGTGGGGGGAGGGGCGTGTCCCCCTGCTTCCCTCATCACTTAGCCTGATGCCACCCAGCACAGGTGATGTAACGGAATAGGCAGTTACTGTTTTCCTCCTAAAGTGCAGAGCTGTCCAATGACATTGTGTTAGTGGCAGTTCAAAAAGATGCAGTGGCTTTTCCTGTGACTCAGATGAAACACATGCTGTCCCCCCACCCCCCACCACAGTGTCTGTGTTACCATGTGACTAGTTGGTAGAATAGGGCCCATCTCAATTGGGGAGAAAATTTGGGGAAAATACAAAAAAGATGCATCTTCTTAATTCAACTGTGAAGATGTAGATCCCTGCAGACAAAGAATCAACAATTTCAGCATTTAGGATTTTAGTTCTGACCTTAAACATGTCAAGTAACACACTCACCTGCACTTGAATCCATTCTGAACTTGTGAAGATGTGTAGAGTGCGAGTATCTCTTCTTAAAACAATCATATTTTCCGATGTAAAGTCTGACATATCCTTCTCACTATCCACAATATAGATCTAAAGATTAAACATCCCACTATGAGTTGGCATCATGTCTGAAGACAGTAATGTAAACTTGTGACAGTTATAACTAGCAGCTAATCAGTGTTTTCTTTTTCAAGAGATACTAATCAATATTTAAAGAGCATTATGGCAAGTGATAACATTTAAAGAGCATAATGGCAAGCATTATGGCAAGCAAATCTCAGCTAAATAAACACCTAAACATAAAAGTTTTCAGATACAGTATCACTGTAAAAACAATCCAGATCTGTAAAAAGTTATGAATATGCTGAAATACTTACAGATTTAAGCTCTTTATGTTGGGCATGTGTTGTGGGATTTTGCTCAAGAGAATTTGGCAAGGAGCAATTACATTCTGCTGGAGGACCCGCCATCCCAGTCTCGCCTTTCCGCCCAGGGATTAAATATACTTAAAAAGACAAGAAAATAAACAAATTATAGCCTGATTACATTGTATTTATTAATTAAGATGCTTCCTAATCAACCCATGACTTTTTTCAGCCAGAGCCATTAGTAAATCATTTTTAAGAGGAAAAGTAGGACAGGCCCTATGTAATGTCAGTATGCCAGTAGAATAATGAGACCTTTTCCCGGTTCTCCAGGTTTTCCCGTGGCACCAGGTTTTCCAATTGCACCTGCATAACCAACAGGTCCTGGTCTTCCAAAGCTACCTTTTATACCCTGTTTTGTATGAGAAAACAACACAGACTCTTTTTACCAACAAAAAAGACTATTTTACTCTAATCAATCAGTAACAAATGGGATGAGTATAGGTGTTGATTGCAGTCCAGACCTCACCCATCACTTCAAAAATGTTCTTTTTGCTTGGTGTTCACAAATTCCCATCATGTGGAAAGCCTTAAGAGTGGAGGCTGTTAAAATCAGAAAAGGGGGCTGGTGCAGCTCTGTACTGGGATGTCCAGCAAGCTTACACAGATATGATGGTCAGGTGTCCACATACTTTATTATGATATAGTGTAGCATTAAGAGTCTTGTTCAAGGACTCTTACTGGGGTAGCATGATGTGCTTGCATTGGTGGGGAACTGAACCCCAGTCTATTTTGTGGAAGGTACGTAATGTACAGTGTACACTAAACTGTCTCTTGCAGTGCTAGAATGTAAAATACCAATGTTATCCCTATATATACTGTACTTTAATTCATGCAAGCAAGCATGTTTTTTTGGTATGCGCTGTCATTTTCACAGCTTTAATGAATGCTGGACTGCATCTGCAATGAATGTAGGTACTGTTCTCTCGACAGTACTAAAACATTTATACAGTCATATTTTATATGGCAATTGAGCTGAATGTGTGTTAATATTTGTTACAAATTAGTAAATTATATTTTTCTTAATAATGTAGCACTAAAGTGCATTAAAAATGATACAGTTGCAGTTTTGTGGGTTAATCTATAAGAAAAAACCCGCAAACGAACGAAAGGCCACAAACTCTGAACTGCTACTTCATGGGTGTCGACTGTATTACACACTACGCTATATCAACAATTATTTAGTGTAATGGTCCTAAAAACATTTGGCACTCACTATTTTGCCTCTTGTGCCAGGAACTCCTCTTAGTCCATCCATACCCTTCAGTCCTGTGTATCCCTCTGGACCCATGTCACCCTTAAGGAATATTTAGCCAAAGATTAGACAAATGACGCTTTTCCACTGGCACCAGGAACCATGCCGTACCGCGAATGCAGGCCACGGCCGAGCTGATTGCGTCACTGCTTTCTGACTGGTCAAAATGTAGTCATGATAACATGGAGAGAGGCCATTGTTTTTACTGTCTGCACAAAACAACTATGGAGACACAAACTAACAACTGGGAAGTTGACAAAATACAAGCTCTACTGTCTGTTTGGGCTGAAGATAAATTTCAGTGGGAGTTTTCTAAGACTCTAACAAATTTATCTTTTTGTTAGTCTCTGTGAGAAACGTGAAGGTGATCCAGGACGTCATTAACAAGTTATCCGGGTTTGGTTTTCTGCAGATAAAGAATGTAGAGAAAACATTAAACACTCAGCCAAGGCTATAAATAATAAAATATCACAATAACAGAAGCAGCTCTTGCTGAAAAACTCCATAGACACAGTTTCGGATGACAGGCCATAAACTTTTGGGAGAGAATTGCCTTGCTGGTCTTGTCAGAACCACCATTGCTTGACTGAGATACACTGTAAAATCAAAGCGTGCTACAGCTTCTGTGCCATCACAGCATGGTTTTGGTACAGCATGGTTCCTAAATGCCTGTGGAAAAGTCCTTAAAGCAGCAATCAACCATAAAAGACAATTGTTTAAACCACTAAAAAACTTGCGTTGAGTCACCTTTTGTCCTTTCCGACCAGGGTAGCCAGGTGTCCCCTAGACCAACAGAGTAGACAGAATAAAACGTACATAAAAGCATGACTGGGGCCAATGGGTTTTTTCAACTTGGAGATTAAATTACAACATTAATCAAATTAGTCTTGAATGAGGGAGTCCTGCGCAGTGCTGTGTAGGCTGTCCAGGACGCTGCGAACGCTTAGATAATACCTTTTCACCTATGGCTCCTGGATCACCTTTTAATCCTTTTTCTCCCTATTAACACAAAGGTATTATAAAAGTGATTTAGAATGCGTCAGAAATCTGTTTACACAGTATATGAATTCTTCTAGTCTACTGTCAAACTTACTTTAGCACCTTCACGTCCTTTGGCACCCTGGTAGAAAATGTTCAGGAAAAAGAAGGTTCAGTAATTTTGAATGAAATGGAACTGTAACATCTTTTTGTTTAAAATCATCATGCTTCAGGAATGATTTACGACTGGGTTGAAACTGACATGTTCATGTTTTTAAAATATATATTCAGAAAGGGAGGTGAGAATGATTTTATAATTGTGAAGTGTAAGTGAGTATTGTGAGCTCAGATCTTTTATTTGAAATTCTCATGTACAGATCCAACAGTAAGGTGTAAGCAAATGAGTAAGGTGGAAAGTGTGAGTCAATACGTGGCTACACACAGAAAATATCACATAGGAAATGCTTTTTTTTCAATGTTGTGATTTGTTTGTGATATTTTTCTACACTAAATTGATTTTTAGGGATAAAAAGCAGATGCAGTTTTTAATTTAGCATTTTTCTATCCCTATCACTGACTCACTGACGGCTGAAGCTCTGCAGACACTGTGTGTGTGGAGGAGTTTGAGGCTCTGCTTGTTTTCGGCGCTCCAAGCATCAAATGGAGTGAATAAACCACAAGCAACCGTTAACTGTTTAAGATATTAAAGACAACTTTAGTGTTAATGCGTACATTTACACAACTTTTGTGTCCTTTGTTTTGACTTCTTTTTTTGACGCTGTAAAACTGTGTGATGTCCTTTAGCAGTATAACACGTATCCCAGCACTTAGTGGGTGTTAATTTCAACTTTGCAGATAAAGATTTGCTAACTTTAGTGAGCTCTTTCGCAAGTAATTGTAAGTAAAATGTTCTCACTTTGTGTATACCAGGTATTCCGTCCTCACCAGGAGCCCCCATCCAGCCTCTTGACCCTTTTTCTCCCTGATAAAATAACATAAGCACTGAAACCACTTTATCTATGTTTATTTAAACACATTGTGAGCGCACTGACATTATGAAAACTGGGCCTTGCTAACCTTGTGTCCTGGCTGACCAATGACACCAGGGACTCCTGGAATTCCCTCTGGTCCCATTTCACCAGGTTGACCCTACAAAAATAGATGGTCATTTGCAGCATCCAGTTTTGTAAAGCATGATTATTACTGGGAAAAGTACTGTTTTATTTTTACAGAGAAAGACAACAATCTTACCTTCTGCCCCTTTGGTCCTCTACCTCCCTTTGAAAAGACAGCTCGAATGATTTAAAGATGCCTGGCTTTGTTTTACTGCATTTGCATTCTACAAAGTAATATCAGTACCTTGTCACCTTTCGCTCCAGTCAGATACTCGGTTAAATCAACCTAAGAAGAGTCCAGAGCCTTAGTTAAAATATGAACTGGAAAAACAACAAATTCTGTTGGAGTAAACAGCTGAGCAGTTTTGCGTTATATATGGTAGCTTTTTCTTAGGAAAATTACCATTAGCACATCCCTCTGACTGAATGGAGGAAAAGGTGGTGGTGGCGGGGGCACAATGCATGTTCTGTAAAGTTGCAGTTTACAGGCATATTCTTAACCTAAAATAAAATAATAATAATAATAATAATAATAATAATAATAATAATTCATAATAAATATATGTCTACAAAAAGGATCATCTGTATAATAATGTGTCAAGCATGGTAATTACTGAACAGTTTACTCACCATTTTTGTTCATATTTCAGGGAAAATTCAGAGAGGAAAATAGATGTCAGATGAATACAGGACCTGCACTGCATTTTGCTGATGTCTAAAGAAGTTCTACCAATTTCTTAGCGATTCACTGCAGCTGTTCTTAGTCCAAGTCTGCAGGTCTTGGTATTTGAAATAGCTCAGTTCATTTGTCAAATACGGTGCTGGATGTGTGGTCATATTCATAGCTAAATTAATACATAGATCAGTAGATAGACAGAGAGGCAGACCTACTAGGGAAACATTGGTACTACAGTACTCTTAGCAAAAAGGGTTATTTAATTGTAGCAGTAGGAAGACCTGTTGGGATTTTTTATATATATATATATATATATATATATATATATATGTGTGTGTGTGTGTGTGTGTGTGTGTATTTATGTATGTATATTTATGTTATTTTGTTTAAATAATGATGTACAAGAGAGAATGTATTATTGCCAGTTAGGACAATGAAGCGTTCAAATGATTCTTTGAGTTGTCATGGTTCTGTATATAGCCATTTGTTTTACTGAGGACTCTTTGAGGGACCTCTATTAACAGTGTAGCAGAAGATAATGCACAGATGTATTTGATTTGTAAATACATGCACACATGTAAAATAGCACTGCTGTTACATACCGGTTGTAGCAGATAGCTGTTTGCTGAAAATCACTGCCCTAGCAAAGCTCACCTGCAGCATAACTATAACTACACCAGTCATTTTTCTCCCCTGCAGGTGCCAAAGACAGTATCAAAAGACAATAACAATAAGACTTATTAGCCACATGTAGGCAGAAAGGATAAAGATATACCCAAATGCTAACTTGTCAAACAGTTCCCTACCAGCATATAATAAATATATCCACTATTATGTACAATTCTGTACATTATGCATATTCATATAATAATGCCTTCAGTCATTTTTGGCCAGTTCATTTCAGATAAAAAAAAAAGAATTCGGTGTCTTACCTCTGTCCCGTGCGTTGCACTCCTCTTTCAGTTCTCGTGTTGGATCCCGTCTGGGATGAGAGTATTTAATGTATCCATTAAATCTCAAGAGTGCTTACTAGGAGGGAATTACTTAAGCTTGTGCTGTCTTGGTAATGACAGCAGTGCAGCGCAGGCAGTTTCTTGTGGAAATAATTAAATAAGGGCCAGAAGCTACCTAAGGGAAAATGTTTCCAGTTTTGTGTCTTTCTTGCTATGGGAAAAGTGCAGGAGTGGCCTAAGTGCAGCTAATGCTATTAGGAATGTGTCAAACATGAGGAGCTGGTAATTATCATTGCCTTGAAAGCACGTTGCTTAGGATTATGCTAATACTGCACATACTACAGACAACAGTGGCAAAAAATTGAACTAAAATACATACTTGATAATTGACATGGTGTCTAATCCTGGAGCCCTCAGTCCTGTTTTTGGACATCACCCTGCAGAGTTTATTTCCAACCCTAAGACACCTAATCCAGGGAATGACACTCTCCAAGGACATTTGAATTTTAGAGTCAGGAATGTTGGATTTGACTTCTCCAGGGTGTTAGAACATGACTGGGCATTGTGAGAGCATCCAAGACCACACACAGAAGTTGCAGTGACACTGAAGAAGTATTAAAAGTCAGTGTAGCTGTTGTTAATCCTCTATAGTTTTGTGGAAATCTATAGATACAGTTTGAAATTGTTAAGTATTGTAAGCTAGTGTTGGAGGGTGGTGGGGTTTTGGGGGGGGTGGGGGGTGGGTACGTGTGGCGGCCTAGTGGGTAGGATACTTGCATCTGGGCCAAGAGGTCATGGTTTGAATTCTGCCTTCAACAGACCACCACTGGGTCCCTGAACAAGACTCTTAACCCCAAGTTGCTCCAGGGAGACTGCCCCCTGAATGGTAATGGGAATGGTAAACGTAAATGTACATGTAAATGTGAGCTGGATAATAGCATTAACAAACGCTGTCACTCCTTTTAGAGTAATTAACTGTGGTATCTTATGCTGTGTTGACGTTTAAAAACATGGCAGTGGTATAAAAGACAAAGGGGTTAGCTCCCGTAGCTATGAGAGGATTTTCCAGTGTTTCATAAAATAAACAGAAACAGTAATGAAATACAAACACAAGTTTTATAGTGCTGAAATCATGCTTTATTAAATTAGACATTCTTAAATCTCAAGGAGGCTGAATATATAGGTGATGCTACATAAATTAATTGTTATTAAATCAAAGTGCAGGGCATTACATCGATGTATTTTTTGTTTTCTTAGCACAGCAGATGTATTCGCTGTGGTACATTGCTTTATAACTACCCTGACTCCTGACAGGTGAGATTCTAAACCTAACACACACACTAACACACAAACACACAAAATTATAACCTAGCAATCCTCCAAGAGGTGGCACAGATTCTGCAAAGAAGCATTTGAACTGATCTAGAAATTAATGGCCAGGTGATGTTACTTTCATAAAATCCAAACTCAAACAGTCCTTTGCCAGAAAATGTGCACATTATATCAGCTCAAACTGCAGGCCGCTCGCACTTTGAGCATGTCATTAAAATGGTGGTATGACATAGTCAGTCTGAACACAAGGCCTAGTCATGCTGCTTACATGAGGGTAAGTGTAAACAGCATTCAAGGTCTTATGGTCAAGTTACAAATTCATGAGTATTGCATTACTGCCAGCACAGGTGTACAGTGCATAACATTGTCTCTGGTTTCGTAGAACTTCAGCAGGGAGCCTCTCTACCTGCTGAGGCAATCTTAAGACTTCAACTTATTGTTGAGGCACATATTTTTGTTTCAGGTTTCACAGGGTATTCGTTCCTTGAGAAACTTTCTCCTGCTAAACATTTAGTTCCAATTTTTCAGTTAAAATTGTCTTAAATAACAATTCATACATTTTCCATAACCGTTAAATTCGGCTATATACATTATGTACATGTCACAGAAAAATGGTTCAAAAATCCTAGTCATAATCATCCAATACGGCACATTTTATAACAACTTTAGACATTAGTCTAGTTTGGCATAAATTAATGTCAAGTTTGGTATAAAAATACTTCATATTTACAAGAACAGAGAACCAGGTCTTTATCTAGAACAGAGTTTTTTTACTCATTCAAAAAATAAAAAGATATTGCAGGAAGGAAAAGGGGTTGGACTACTATTATATTTTTTCTTTACATAGATCGAATGCTAACATTGACAGTGGCGGTATCAGACCCAAACTCATTGGAAAGTCTGAGAGTGTATGACCCAGCGTCGTTCTCTTTTACGCCACTAATAGTGAGTGTAGTGATGTCCTCAGTTGTTTCAATTTGGAATCTTCCGTTGTCTTTACTGGACAGTATCCTTCCGGAACGGGACCACTCAACATCTGGCACTGGGTCTCCAGAGAAAGCACAGGCGACAGTCAGAACTTTTCCTCTCTCAATGCTGATATCATCAGGAACAGCTTCAATTTTTGGTGGTACACCTGTTCAATAAAACAAATCATGTAAGCAACAAGCTATGTGAATGTTGGCATCATGATCACGTGTCTCATGGCACTACTGTAACATTGCTCTTGACAGGAATGCACAAGAATGTTCATTCTGTCTCACCTTTGCGCCCACGAGAAATTGATCTGATGGAAGATCCTGCAACATGTGAGTGACTGGACATTTCCATCATGCTGCTCGAACTCATGGCTACCATTGTTTCGGATGTCATGGAGGTCATGCTAGTTGCCGACATGCTTTGAAATTTAACCTGTGACATGCTGGAGCTGCGGAAGGCTGCCTCCTGCATTGTTGAAGCCATTTGCAAGGCAGTGTGACTGCCTTGCAAGCCTGTAGCATCAGAACTTTTCTCCACTACTATCATTTTCACAGGTTCTTCAACCAGAGCTGTGAGAGTATAGCAAACAATGACCAGGTCATTCACACAGCCTCACAGGCAAGTCATTTGCCAAAGGAACATTCACAGTTTACACTTTATTGTCTGTACAATATTATCCATGCAAAAAAATACTGCACTATAGATAGATAATAATCTGATAACATTAACATACAACATGTATGACAGTAACACTTAAACTGTGGTTTTGCCCAGTCCATGAGGCAAGTTTGTGCTGACTTCAATGTAGCAATTTCATACACATCTCACAAGCTCATGACACAGTCGTGCAAATACTGTTCTTAATTAATGCAAAAGAAACTTACTAAGCACATTGAGAGATGCTGTTACAGAACACTGTCCAAACTGGTTCTTGGCTTTTACTGTGTATTTTCCACTGTCTTCAACAGAGGCATTCTGGATCTCCAGTTTGTACACATTCTTAGAGCGGCTCAGTCTCATATTTGCTGTAAGGGATAACTAAAAATACAAAACAAAAAACAATAATTTGTTTTCATTTCTAAATGCTTTTCATATTATAGTCAAAATATGACTTAGTAAATGGTAAACTATCAAAAAAAAAGTTTTATAATCTCATTTTTCAACCAAAACGATTTTGCATGTTATCTGTTTAATGCAGTTTGTGAATGGTTTAATAATAATAATAATAATAATAATAATAATAATAATAATAATAATAATGTGAATGGTACTACTCACCACTGCATTATTCTTGAGCCATTCAATTTCAGGGGTAGGTTCTCCTGTGATTTCACAAGAAAATATGACATCCTGTCCCTCATCAACATTCTGCGAACGTGGTTGCACTACGAAACATGGTGCATTTGAGCGCTTTTGACTGACTCCTGTGTCAAAATGGCACTTGACAACTCCTTGTTCAGTTTTTGCCTCACAGGTAAGGATTCCTCTATCATAGGCACTGACACTTTTGATAGTTAAAGTCTGGTCATTGCCAGAAACACCATATCTGTAGTCCTCTGTATTTGCCAGCTCCATTCCATTCAGAATCCATTTCACATCAGAAGCCCCAGGGATTTTTGCTTTTAGTGTGGCAGACTGGCCCTCAATCATGGTCATTTGTGTTTGTGATACTTTCATTTCTGTGAAGGACTGGACTTCCTTATGGACAATCTCCTGTTTAACAATTTGTTCTGTTAGCTCTGCTTTTGTTTCCACAGTACCTGTGGCCATTTTTGTTGATTCTGAAAGAACAGTGGAACAATGGAAATAATGGCATTAACAACAAATTAATAATAAACTTAGTATTATGCTTAGTATTTAGTAATTAACAGAGCGTATCATACCTTTAACAGAGACAATACAGCTTGAACTGACTGTTCCAGTTCTGTTTGTTGCCGTGCATTTATACACACCACTATCAGAGAGATCTGAATCATAGATTTCAAGATGTGCAGAACCATTTTCCTCAAAAATTTCAAATTTGCCGCCCTGACACACGCTCTGAAATAGGAACATTGAACAGCATTAAAATTTCTGATGGGCTTTTTTCTTAGTGAAATATTACCTAAACAATTGTAACCTATATTATTACAAACTATAATTACCTTTCCATCTTTCGTCCAGGAGATCACTGGTTTAGGCTCACCAGTAACTTTCACTGTTAGCTTGACAATAGTATCTGAAGAGGCCATGATGTCATTCAGTTCTGCTGTGAAAGTAGGTTTTGTTGTTTTGGGGATTGTTGGACTTGGTGATTTTGCTGTCAGTGGGGACTTAACCCTCTGTGGTGACCTGATTGGTTCAGGCGACTTAATTCTTGGTGGGGATTTGATTCCTGCTGGTGACTTTACACGAGGAGACTCTGGAGATTTCACCCTTGGTGGAGAAGCAACAACTTTCTGTACAGGTGTGGGTTTGCGAACAGTCAAGGTGAACTGGGCCTCCTGTCTGCCCTCTGAATTCTCCACAACCAGTGTGTAAGTACCTTCATCTGAGATCTCTACTTGGGAGATTTCAAATGTAGACTTGTATTCAATTGTTGTTACATGATGACGGTGAGATGATACAATGGCTTGGCCCTCCCTCATCCATGTTACACTGGGAGCTGGTTCACCATCCACATCACATGTAAATTTAGCTGATTCTCCCTCAGACACCGTGAGTGACTGTGGCTTAGTCAGTATTGTAGCTGGAAGCGTTGGTTTCTTTGTCTCTACTGGAACTTCCTTTACTGTTGTGATGTCTTCAAGTTTTAACTCAGATGATGCATATTCTTCATGAACAACAGTTTCCGTCTCTGTTTTGATTTCTGATGTTTTAATTTCCATTACTGTCTCTGAAACTTGAATTTCAGAGGTTTCAGCTGCCTTTGTTGAAGACACGTGGTAAACATCGGTTTTTGTCATCTCTGGTATGAAGGGAGCTGGAGGCTCCTCATCTTTGCGTTGAGAAGCATATGCAGAAAATCCACCTCCAGAAACATCAAGAGTAGCATAGTCTGAGGCTTCTCCCTTTGCATTTGTGCAGACAACACGATATGTGCCACTGTCTTCTTCTTGGCAGTCGATTATTTGAAGAGAAAGAACACCACTCATGTTATACATACGATACTTTCTGCTTTCCTGAATCGGCTGGCCATTGTGATACCACTGGATTTGTGCCTCAGGCTTAGATTGAACATTCAGTGTGAATTTTGTATTCTGACCAACTGGTACACGGTGGGACCGCATTCTTACAGTCACCCTAGGTGCGTGGTCAAGACTGAATGGCTGCTGAGTAACAATTTCAAACTTTGTTTTAGTTTTTAGAGCTTTCTTCTTTGTTTCATACCTTTGCATGTAATCAACTTTTGTGGACAGGTCTTGTGTTGAGACTTTCTCTGTTGAAGGGCTCAAGGAGCGTGGACGCATCAGCTCTGGAGATGGAAGTCTGACTATTTCCTTTGTGTCCTTCACAGGTTTCTCAGACTTGGAAGGTGTGACTTTCACATAGCCAGGTGTAAATGATGTCAGGGGTACAACAGGTACTGCAGCTCCTTCAGCCACTGCTGTAACTGAAACTTTTTTCTCTTTCCTGGAAATTCTGGTTTTTTCCTCAAACTCAATGTGTTTAAGTTTACTTTTATAGGAAGTTAGCCTTGTGGTGGTAGTAACTGATCTGAGCAGTTCTTGGTCCTCCTTTTCTTCATACATCCTTTGCTTCTGTCTTGGAGGTCTGTATGTTGCCTTTTCATGTCTCTGGCGTAGATCAATGTAGCTTGGGCCAGCCTCATACTTGGAGGGAATGCGATAGGAATCATATACTGGAACTTCTTCCTGTTCTTCCTTGTCATCATATGTAGCTCTCTTTGGTGATGGATGACGCAAAGCAGAAAGTTCAAAACGTACAGGGCTCAGACTTGGTGGAGATGCAGAGTAACCCAGCTCAAGTTCTTCTTCAAGTTTGAGTCTTTCCTCCTCAGTTCTCTTCATTGACAGGTATTCATTAACTGGAAGAAGCAGTTCCTCATCAGAAAGATCACCAAGTGATCGTCGTCTTATTCTGTAATAAGCGTCCATTTCTGGAGAAGGCGTACGATGTCTTGCTGGTCTTACAGTTTCTAAATCATCTTGTGAAACAGTTGGAATATGCCACCTTGGCTTGTATTGGTCTTTAATTCTTGGCAAAGGCACTTCATAGAATTGTTCCCACCTTGAAAGTCGGATACGCTTAAGTCTCTTTTGAGGAATCTTATCCATTGGCTCAGGGAACTCATATTGGTCCCGTAGTTTCTTGTACCATTTCATGTCAGAGAATGGTTTAAAGTGTTTGATCTCCATGTCCTCCTCAAGAGCTGTAGGAGCATGAACACGAGGTGGAGGAACAACGTATGGCATTCTCAATCTCTTTTCCTCTGCCCTTTTCTTTTTCTCTTCTTTTTCCTTTGCTACCTCAGCTTCCGTCTTTTCTTTCTTGGTGGTAATAGCTGGTTTATACATAGTTGCAGCCTCTCTCAATGCCTCTTGTGCAATGGGAGTAAGTGGGGTGACATCTGCACCAGCAAGAATCTGCATTAGTCGTACTTTCTTGTCAATATGTTGCTGGTCAAGAGCATGTTTCTTCTTCTTTTCCTCCTCACTCTCAAAGTCCTTCTTGACATGTGTTACACGTTCAACCTTGAGTGTGGCTTGACAACTAGCAGAACCAGCTGAGTTTGTTGCAGTGACTCTGTATGTACCAGAATCCTCTGGAAGAGTGTCTCTGATATGTAAAACAAAGTAGTCCAATCCCTCGTGAACAACTTCAATTTGTGGACCAAATGCCAGTGGCATGCCATCTTTCTCCCACTTCAGTGATGGTATTCCTGACACTCTTATTTCAAATCGCACACTCTGGCCCTCTCTGCATTCCATGTTTGCAAGTAGGCGTTTGAACATGGGTCTCAAGGTATTATCAGCAGGTGCAGGACGAGGGACCACTGTGAGACGAGCCTTACAGCTATCCTCACCATACCTATTGCGTGCCACTACAGAGTATTCAGCATCATCATCAGGATCCAGATGGTGAATCACTAATTGATACAGGCCCTTGTCACTGACAAAAGTGTATTTTCTGTCATCGTCTCCTGGAGAAATCTTCTGTCCAGACTTCAACCAAATGACACGTGGTTCAGGGTGCACTGTAATGGTGACACCAAAACGAATATTCTCACCAATGTAAGCAGTACGGTTGCACAAAGGAAGGGTGAACTCTGGAGGTCTCTGAAGAAGCCTGGTTGTGTCTACTCTTCGTTTCACTTTCTTTACAACTTTCTTTGCAGTGAAGAAGCTGCGGTATTCTCTCACACCTTTGACAAAGAGCTCTGCATATGCACTGTCCTCACCATACTCATTAACAACTTTGCATCTGTATGTTCCATCATCTGCTCTAGTGATACCCTTGATACTTATGGTAGCAAGTCCTTCTTCATAGGCAATTTCATATCTGGCACCCTCTTCAAGTTGTCTGACTCCACAGTACCATGTAACCTCAGTACTGCTATCATAATTGTCAATGTTGCAGATAAACTTGATATCATCACCTTCATCAGCAACACCATGTCTGATTTGTCCAGCAACAGGACCATGTTCAAATGGTGCAATCTTTGCTTTGGCAACTGTTACACCTCTCTGACTTCTAATAGCCCCACCACTAGCAACACGAGCAGATGAGACAACTGTGTTCCATTCTTTCTTCACCATAGCTTGGTAGTATCTTTTGTGTCTTGTGGTTTTTATTGACTTAGTGCTATGTTCCTCTGTGTTCTTTGTCAGCCAAGGGTGATTTAATGCTTCAGCAGCTGTCATGCGATGTTTGCGATCTTTAGTAAGCAGACGGTCAATAAAGTCTAATGCCTCAACACTTGCATCTTTGAAAGACTCGTCCTCAAAACTGTATTCAGCATTGGAGATGTTGTCAATCGTTTGCTGATTTGTTTCAGCAATGAAAGGATTGAGTCCACTGAGAAGAACATAAACTAACACACCAACAGACCACATGTCGGTGACAGTGCTGACCATCTCATTTTGATGGATTTCAGGAGCAGAATATTCAGCTGCTGTGAACTGAATCTTGATTTGGTCTCCAGGAGTAAGATGTCTAGCTTGTCCCAGTTCAATGATCTTCACATTGGTTCCTCTTCTTGTGGTGTACACTATATTCTCAGGTCTGATATCAAAATGACCATAACTCTTGCTATGTAGAAACTCAAGAGCTTCACACACCTGTTTGATGTAGTTAACAATTACACATTCATTGAGGTGAAATTCAGCTGCACCAAGGCGCTCAAATATGTCAACACCAGAGATAAACTCATATATCATGACTAGCTCTTCAGGACTTTCGAATGACTCTTGGAGTAACAGGAAGTTCTTATGACGTGCCAAATTTAGTGTTGCAATTTCTTTCTTCACTATTGCTTGATCAGCCCCTTTCACTTTGACAAATTTGGCCATGAAAGTCTTCTCAGAACTAATTTCAACACAGCGATGAACAATACCAAACTTGCCGCGACCAAGCTCTTCAGCAATCATGTATTTGTTGTGTAAATTCTTAGCCTCTGAATGTGGAGCTTTACCCGCAGAAACATGCATGGTGTCATCAACTTCCTCATCATAATTGAGAACTCTTGATTTATCTTCTTTTGTCACTACAGGTCCACTCGGCTCAGATGGTGCACTTTGACCAAACTTATTTTCTGCTATTACACGGAATTGGTAGCTTGTCTTTCCAAAGAGATTGGTGACAGTGTAACGAGTGTCACGTGACTGGGCAACACGAATCCATCTCTCTGCTGTAGTGGCACACTTTTCTATAATGTAGTTTGTAACTCTACTTCCGCCATCACTACCGGGTGCCACCCAGTCCAGAGATACAGAATCTCTAGAAACATCAGTGGGTTTGATACCACGAGGTGGATCAGGCACATCTGCAACATCAAGTTCAACTGTTTGCTGGTCAATGCCAAATCTGTTCTTTGCACAGACAATATAGAAACCAGCATCTTTCCTTTCAACTCCATTTGGGAACACTAAAGATGTGAATGATCTTGTGACAATAACTTGATAATAGCCATTATTATCAATAAGGTCTTGTCCTTTCTGCCATGTGATAACTGGATCTGGTTTTCCACTAAATGGAATCTTGATGTTCACCACCTCACCACGAAGAGCATGGATAGCCTCTTTATCTTGTAAGTTCTTAGGTAGATGAATCTTTGCAGGTACTGTAAGAAAAACAAAGAACGTATTTGTGTTATGTATTTTTGATACCACATTACTGAATTAAACTGACAATGCAATGTATAATACATATTTTTGAAAACTTACTTTCAACATCTAGAGAAACAGTGGCAGAGATAGATCCTCCTTGATTTGTTGCTCTAATCTGATATACAGTTGAGTCTTCCTCATCAGCATTAGAAATAACAAGTTGATGATAGCCTCCCTTGAATTCTTGGATCTTGATTTTGGTTCCATCTGCCTGAATTTCTTTGCCACGCTTGAACCATTTGATCACAGGTTTGGGCTGTCCTGTAATCTTGCATACAAATGTTGCATTGCTCCTGAATTTCACACTCATGTTCCTGAGGTCTTCCTTGAAGGCTGGAGCTGTCACGTTAACTTCAGTCTTTGGAACAACAGGGTCAGACTCTTCACTGAATTCACTCTCCCCACCAAGGTTTTCACATTTCACACGGAAAATGTACTCTACTCCTTCTGTAAGCTTCTTAACGGAGTAAACTGTCTGGTGGATCTCATCTGTGGTTACAGCAGTCCATTCAGTTGCCTTCTTCTCTTGCTTCTCAAGACGGTAATTCTTGATCTTGGAACCTCCGTCGCTAAGAGGTGGTTTCCAAGACACAATACAGGAGTTTTTGGTCACCCCAGACACAGTTGGTTTAAGTGGCGGTCCTGGCTTATCTGTAAAACATTTGTTACGCGTAAGTACATGACGCTGAGAATTGTCCCTTCGCAAATATTTCTTAGTTCTTAATATTTATCAACTTACCTAATTGACTCTTAATAAGAACAGCAGATGGTGTCTCCAGTATTTCACTGTTGCCATAACGGTTTTGTGCTGAAACACGGAAGAAGTAGCCTTCATTTTCCACAAGATTGGGAATGCGGCATGAAGTGCCCGTGACAGATGATGATACAAGTTGCCACTCTGCGCCTTCCTTGTCTTCACGTTTTTCCACAATGTAATTTGTGATCATTGATCCACCATCATCTTTTGGTGCCTTCCAACTAATGATGACAGAGTTCTTCAACAAAGCTTCAAGTACAATTGGACCTTCTGGCATGGCAGGCTTGTCTGTGGACAAAAAATAACAGGTTATTTGCATACTCCAACAGTACATTAAAAATCTACGTAGATTTTTCATTAATTGAAGGAAATACCTAGGATTTCAAGCTGAGTTACTGTGTCTGCAGCTCCAAAGTGGTTGTTGATCCTGATGCGGTACTGTCCACCATTCACCCTGCGTTGAACATTCTTCAAAATTAAATGAGTGTAATGCTCTGTATTCTCAATACTGACATTCTCAGAGGGCTCAACCTGTTTGGCCCCATGCAGCCACATAATCTTGGGCTCTGGTCGGCCTATGTATACCGCATGAATACGCACAGTGGTACCACAACCTGCATAGATTTTATCTTTTAATGGGACAGGGAATCGTGGCGCTGCTTCCAGAACCAAAGTGCCACTGGTCTCACATTCTCCGGCTTCATTGACAGCCTTGCATGTGTACAAGCCCTCATCTTCCTGTTGGTCTGTTGAGATTGTGAGTGTGTGGTTACGGCCATCAGAGGTTGCTGCATATTTGCGTCCCTCCTTGATTTCCTTTCCACCCTTGTACCATTTGATTTGTGGGACAGGTCTTCCAACAATCTGGCATTTTAGGGTGGCAGTCTGTCCAAGCTTAGCAGAAACTTCATCCATCTCCTTTCTGAGTGCTGGTTCAGCCCCAACTGATAAAATTTGCAGAAAATATATATAAATATATTTGTATGCGTACATTTGTTTGGAATAAACTGTGCCAATAAACTGTGCCAAATATGAACCTGAGCAACAATTATACTTACCACTTAGTTTAGTTTTGATTCCAGTTGCAGTCCTGCGGGGTCTGCTGATTCCTGTTTCATTTTCAGCAAAAACTCTAAACTCATACTCAGTGGCCTCTTGTAAATTACCCTGAGTAAACTGTTTGTCCTTTGAGCGTTCCCTGTTACACTTCTTCCAGGTGCTTTCTCCTGATTTTCTGTACTCAACCCAGTAGCCAAGGACTGGCTTTCCACCATCACATTCAGGAGCTTGCCAGCGAATGGTAATGTAGTTTTTAGTTACCGTCTCTATGTCTATCTCACCTGGTTGGCTTGGTTTGTCTGTGGAAGAGAATGAAGCAATACCATTTTAAGCAAAAATTATGAAATGGTAGTAAATGGTGATAGGAATTTGTTTATAATAAATTGCCCTTACCAAATGGATCTTTGCATATGACAGAATCTGATGCTGGTCCAGGTTCACTCTCTCCAATATCATTTACAGTGATCACACGGAAGTGATATTCTGCATCAGTGGTGAGTCCACTCAGCTTGTACATTGTAGAAGTAATTTTTGTCTCATGACGAACCCACTTATCAGATGACACCTCTTTGTATTCAATGAAGTATCCTGTGACTGGGGAGCCACCATCATCTTTAGGTTTAGTCCAAGCCAAAGAAGCAGAGTTCTTTGTGACATCCATGACCTCTGGTGGTGTACTTGAAGCTTCTGGCACACCTTTTCATTTTAGAGCAGACAAGAAATATTTAATTTTATTTGTATTATAATGCTTATTTGATGCACATGTATTAGGTAGTTGAAAAAATACTTACAAATTGGTGTCTTTGGTACAAGAGGTTGTTCAGACTTGAGGGAACTGCTGATTCCAAACCTGTTTTCTGCTGTGACCTTAAAGTGGTATTCAGCATTTTCCTGTAGTCCTTTAACCACCAGGGATGTGTCAACCACTCGCGAGTCCACAGTATACCAGGCTGCCTTTTGTGCCTCACGCCTTTCTACAATGTATCCAAGGATTTCTGTACCACCATCATCTTTTGGTGGTTTCCAGCTAACTCTTACAGAATGAGCCTGGATATCATCAAATACAAGAGGACCTTCAGGTGCTGATGGCCGGCCAATAATTTTAACCTTGATCTGCACTGTTTTTTTGCCACATTTGTTTTCAAGATGAAGACTGTATACACCGGAGTCTGACTTTTCAGCATTCTTGATAACAAGCTCAGTAACATCATCACTGGAAGCAATCATTGCACGGTTAGAAATGTCAGCTCCATCTTTTGTCCACTTGCAGACAGGTGTCGGTTTGCCTTTGATTGGAACTGAGAGCTTGATGACTGCTCCATGTCTCACAACAAAGACATCTTTGTACTTAGCTTCAAGATCATGACTTGGGGGTTCTGAAATAGGGCACAAAATTTTAAGTATGTAATGACAATTAGTAATCTGTGACTGAGTATTTGATTGATCGATTGTTAATAAAATAATTAGGTGATAGATAATAAAAAAATAATAATATATTTGAAAGTAAAGTCATACCAAGCATCTCCTTCACGGTGACTGTTCCTGGTACTTCAGCAGGTTCACCTGGTCCGCCAGCATTACAGGCCATGACTCTGAATTTGAACTCCTCTCCTTGAGGCATTTTCGTCAGAGTGTATTCACAAATCATCGATGGTGTGGTATTGCATTTAATCCAGGCTACAGAACCAACCTTCTGCATCTCTATCAGATAACCAGTAACCTTAGAACCACCTTCTTCATCAGGTGGAGTCCAGGCCAGTGACACAGATGTCTTTGTGGTGTCTGTGACTCTTGGGTTCTGGGGTGAGCCAGGTGGGTCTGTATAGATTGCGAATAATTATAGTAATTAACAATATGTTTTCACATATTGTTAAATTTTTACAGTTTACCAGGATTTAACCTACAGAAATATCCAAGGTGGAAAGAATACTTACCAACTGGATCAGTTGCCACAGCAGGTTTGGAGAGTAGACTGGGTTTGCCAACACCTCTAGCATTAATGGCTGTCACTCTGTGCTCATATTCAAGGCCCTCAATAAGACCAGTTGATCTGTATCTTGTCATGGTCACAGGGTTCTTATTAGCACGCACCCATCTGTCAGATCTGACCTCTTTGCGCTCAATGATATAGCCAGATATCTCTAATCCACCATCCTCATCTGGTGGTTCCCATGCAATGGTCATACCATCACGCGAAGCGTCAAACACTACTGGTCGGCCTGGTGGTCCAGGAATGGCTATCACAACAGAATTCATTGAAGTTAGTGGGATTACATGTAAAGCTGTACAACGGCATAAAAAATATGGAGAAAAAGTTTTCCTTACATTTAGAACTCCTGCATGCCACAACTTCAGACTGCAAAAAGTCTCCAGTACCATAGCGATTGACTGCTGCTACACGGAAGACATATTCATCTCCTTCTGTTAATCTTTCAAACTTAAATATTGGTCTGCTGACTGATTCGGAGACAGGTACCCATCCTGGACGATGAGCATCACGTTGCTCAACCACATAGTTAGTGACGGGAGCACCTCCATCTCTCTCTGGTGGGTTCCAGCTTGTTGTAACTGAAGTTGCATCAATCTCATCAAACTGAATTGGTCCATTAGGCTGATCAGGTTTAGCTGTAGAGGAAGATTTTGTTATTTTTCAATTTTATTTACAAAATCGCATCATAAATTGACAAGTGCGAAAGGCTGGATAAAGACTTACAGAGAATGACAACTTTTATCTTTTCTGTAGTCAGTCCTGTAATATTCTTCACTTCAAGAGTATACTCTCCAGTATCATCAATGGTGGTGTCAAGGACAGTTAACTTGGTGAACTTTGCAGTTGACTGGATCTTCACACGTTCATGTACCTTTAATTTATTGTCATTAAAGAACCAAGAGCAAATTGGAGGTGGTCTTCCAATGATTGGCAAATCAAGTTCAAGAGGTTTGCCAGCCAAAACACTGATCATCTTCTGTGGAATGCTTGACAGATTGACCTGTGGCATAACTGAAATGGAAACATCCATGTAAGGCAAACATACAAAAACAATCTACCAGTATGTTTTGTACTGTACAGTTAAATCACTGCTGTAACTGTATATATTGATGATGTAAATACTTCATGCTATATTATTTCAAAATGCAGATTCACATACTCATTTGTAGACAACCCTTAGTTTAATCTGAGCTCATTTGCAGCTGAGAACCTAGACTGTTTAGGTTAATTTATGCATCTACATCTAGAAATGAACTAATTCCTATGTAAATCATTAGAAGCCATAATTACACATTAAATCATGAAAAAGTTTGGTAAATACCTCTTTGTTCTTGTACAGTCACAGCAGTGACAGTTTCTTTGGCTTCACCCATTCCTCTGCTGTTGACAGCACGTACCCTGAAGAGGTACTGCTCATTTTCATTCAGTTTATCAATAGTAAACTCAAAGTCTGTTAATTTCAGAGTGGCGACTTTCATCCATTTGTCTGTACCGGCCTTACAGGCTTCAACAATGTAGCCAGTGATTCTGCTGCCTCCGTCATGTTCAGGTTTCTCCCACCCAAGAGTTACAGAAGACTTTGTGACATCTACAACATCTAGCTTCCTTGGAGGCAATGGTACTTCACAAACCAACACAGCATCTGGTGTCTCACAAGGTTCCCCTATGCCATATATATTTTCTGGCAGGACTCTAAAGTAGTAGAGCATTCCCTCCTCCAGGCCTGTGATTTTATATGATGTCTTGTTGCATTTGGAAGTCACTGTTTTGTAGGCTCTCATTGATGTTTCTCTTCTCTCAATGATGTAATTGTTAACAGGTGCTCCACCGTCAACCTCAGGAGCATCCCAAGTAATATGAGCTGACTCTTTTGTGAGCTCTTTCATTTTAATTGGACCTACTGGTCCAGGGGTATCTAAAATAAAAACACAGTTATGGTTAAGAAACTGGTATACTACAGTTTGGCCAATATACAGCATTATGTGTGTGTGTGTGTGTGTGTGTATATATATTTCTGTGTGAGTATATATATA
>JBBPCX010000002.1:583898-642505 GCA_037974365.1 Hydrocynus forskahlii
TGTGTGTGTGCAATGTTCATAATTAAATACTCAAAAACATACCATAGATCTTCACAAGAACACTAGCATCCTTCTTGCCGGCTGAATTAGAAGCTTCAACAGTGTATTTTCCAGCATCATAGCGGTGCACCCTATCAATAATAAGGGTTGTGGCAGTATTAGTCACTTCAATGAAGCCACGGTTCTGTAGATCAACACCAGGTTTGCTCCAGGTGATAGCTGGAATTGGTCTTCCAGTAACAGTAACATGAAGACGGAGAGAACCTCCGGCTCTAAGGCAAATAGTCTTCTTCAGATCATCAGGAAGCTCAAGATCAGGAATTTCTGAGAAGAGAAATTATTTTCATTATGGTAGTTAGACACAAAGTACTAAGTGACAAATTGTATTAAGTTTCAAGAATATATATGTGTTAACAAACTTTTTATGAACATAAATTTATATACATATAACCAAGAACTCTTTAAACCTACCCATTCTTTCAACAGGCTCTACTTCAGTACATGGATCACTGAAGTCACCTGTTCCATTGACATTGACTGCAGCAACTCTGAAACAGTACTTTTTGCCAGGAGTAAGACCTGTCACAGTGTATTCTGTATTTCTAATAGTCTTCTCATGTGTCTTGGTCCATGTCTCAGAGCCTAGTTCTTGCATTTCAAGGACATAACCAAGAACATCCGCACCTCCATCTTCCACTGGTCTTGCCCAGGCAAGGCTAATGCTATCCTTGTGTGTGTCTAATACACGTGGAATCGATGGAGAATCCGGCTTGCCTGTAGTGGAAATTTGTCACAACAACTGAACTGTAAGTATTATGTAATTCAAATGCAGCTCTTTGTAGTTGATGAAGACATTTGTGTGAATCGTGTACCTGTTGGCAGTCTGCAGACAGCATACATGGACGTGTCACTGGGCTCACTATCACCAGCAGCATTCATGGCTGTTACCCGGAACTGGTAAATGTTGCCCTCTTGCAGACCTGTGACCTTGAAGGATGTGTCTTTGAGAATAGAATCTCTGTTGACCTTGACCCATCTGATGCTCTTCCTCTCTTTCCTCTCAATCAAGTAATTTGTGACCTCACTACCTCCATCACTCTCAGGCTTCAACCACTCAATTGTGGCAAAATCTTTTCCAACAGCAAGGATTTCTGGTGGTCCCGGAGGTGATGGGACAGCTGCAATAAAGCAGGAACTTTAATAAATAGCCTTTTTTGACTATTATTAAATGTAGAGTATTTTTGTTAAATATTATACTTACTGAATGAGTTTCTGGCAAAGATTGGTGAAGACTGCAGAGGCACACCTGTTCCATACTTGTTCACACCTCTCACTCTGAAAATATATTCATTGTTTTTGAAAAGTCTGGTAATGTCACATGTGAGGCCCTTGCACTCTGCATCCATGACGACCCAGTTTAGTCTGTTGGTGTCCCTCCTTTCCACAACGTAGTGCGTGATGAGGTCACCACCATCCTCTAGTGGTTCCTTCCAGGACAGTTTGCATTTCTCCTCAGTCACATTGCTTACGGTTATGTCCCTGCATGGGCCCGGTGTATCTTAGAAAAGAACAGACGCAAGAACAACATTGTTAGACATGTATGGCGGAGTTAACCAGTGCTTTGGTCTTCTATATATGTGGACTGAGTATAATTGGTAAGTGAATATAATCATTGCACTTACCAAGCACCTTTACATTGACTTCAGCGGTTTTGGTTCCACTGGCGTTCTTCACTGTCAGAACATACTTTCCAGTGTCATCTCTATCGCAGAACTTTATGATTGCCAGTGCACGGGTGCTAGAATACTGTAGAGAGTATTTCTCACAGTGGTCTAGCTCCTTCTGCCCCTTGGCCCAGGAGACTTTTGGATCAGGCTTACCACCAACAGCAGCATCAAGAACAAGATCTGATCCTGCTCTGATAGTTACTGTGTCCACAAGAAGTTTGCTGTCCAATTCTGCTTTTGGAGGAGCTGCAAAACAAAGAGAGAATGTTATAGCTTTTCATTACAGCGCTGCACTACCACCTTGGCTAAAAAGCAAAAAGTGAGTCTTACTGTATTCTGCCTTGCAGGTCACTTCGCCTGTTGAAGCTGATGGCAAGCTGAATACGCCGTTAGCGTTCTTGGCAATCACATGGAACTCATACACTTCTCCTTCTCCCAGAGCAGTAATGGTGAAGTTTGTATCAGTAACATTAGTGTAGTTACACTTTAGCCAACGACCTTCTCCAGTAATGGTGTATGGCTTGCGCTCAACAATGTAACCTACAATCGGGCTTCCACCATCATTCAGTGGCACAGACCACTTAATTGAAACTGTTGATCTTGACACATTTGTCACTTCTGGCTTTCCTGGGGGATCTTGGGAAATACAAACATGGACAAAAATTAGTATGTTTGCAAAATTAAAAGAAGCATGTGGAAGAAAACGCTTTGTTATATTTTTAGAGCATATTTTATTAACTTACCGACTGGATTTTGAGCCACAGCTCTCTTTGAAGCTTCACTTGCTTTGCTGAGGCCAGCATTATTCATTGCATACACTCTGAACTGGTACTCAAGACCTTCAACAAGGCCTTCCACCTTATAGTAACAGTCGAAGCATGGGATGGTGTTTTCTCTGACCCAGAGAATAGTATTGCGCTCCTTCTTCTCAATCCAGTATCCAGTCACCTTACTACCACCATCATGGAATGGTTCTTCCCAACGAATGCTCATGGTATTGGCAGTAACAGCAAACACTTCCGGCCTGGTTGGAGGCCCTGGTGGAACTGTGACAGAAAAGCAGTGAATAAAATTAGCCTTCAGGAATTACAAGCTCCTTTGTAATATGTCATAAGTTCTTTTTTATGATTATTTTAACTGCTTACCAAATGGATGTTCTGCAACAATTGTCTCAGACTCCGTTGGTTTGCTCACACCAAATCTGTTTTCAGCACTAACACGGAAAGTGTACTGCATATACTTTGTCAGATGTGAAACATGAAATGATGTGCGTTTCACACTGGAGTTAACAAGCTGCCAGGCAGTGGAGCCAGATTCACGCTTCTCAACAATGTAGTTGGTTATCTCAGTTCCACCATCATCTTCAGGCTCATTCCATGTTAATTTGCAAGACTCAGCCGTAATCGAGGAAATCTCAATAGGGCCTTCTGGAGGACTGGGTCTTCCAATGACATTGACAGTGACAGTGAATGTTTTGGCACCAGTGACATTCTCAAGGGTAAGGAAGTACCGTCCTCCATCACCTCGCATGCTGTCCTTAACAGTCAGAGTGGTCCTATTCCTGGTTGTCTTGATTGAAACTCTGTCAGTTTCTTTTAGTCTCATTTCTTCAAGCTTCCAAATAACCTTTGGAGCTGGTCTGCCGCTAATTGGGACATCAATCTCAAATGAACCGCCAGTCTTGCAAGAAATAAGCTGATCGGTAATGCCACTTAGATCTGCAGTTGGCTCAATACGGGGTTCTTTAACAATAACGGATGAGAATGCTTCTCTATGTACACTAAACCCTGCATCATTTTTGGCTTTGACACGAAATTCATATTCTGAGCCTTCTTTTAAGCCTTCAGCTACAAGGGTTAAGCTTTTGGTAGAACCACTAACAATCCATGCATCTGTTCCCTTCACTTTGGACTCAACACAATAAGCTGTGATACGGCTGCCACCATCATGTTCAGGCTTCAGCCAAGCAAGTGTAACTGTTGTATCAGTGGTATCAATAATGTCTAGTCTCTTTGGTGGAGCTGGTTCAGCTGTGGCAACAATCTGATCAGGCATTTCATAAGCTTCACCGAGGCCATACTGATTTTCTGCCATGACCCTGAAGAAGTAGGGTACTCCTTCCAGGAGCTCTGAAATTCTCAAGCTGGTTTGAGTACACTTAGGCGCTGCCTCTGTCCATGTCCGACGGCTGGCCTCACGCTTCTCTACGAGATAGTGATGAACACGTGCACCGCCATCATTGACTGGAGGCTCCCACATAAGTGAAAGGGCCCCCCTTGTAACATCCTTGAATGTGAGAGGGCCTGGAGCTCCAGGTGTGTCTAGCACTTTAACTGTAAATGTAACAGATGTGCTACCACTGTTGTTCTCAAGAGCAAGAGTGTATTTTCCACTGTTATTTCGTGTACAGTTTTCCAGTGTCAAAGAAGTGGAAGTTTCTGTGGTAGTTATATCTGCCATAACACCAAGTTCTCCATCCACCTTTATCCATGAAGCGCTGGGTGCTGGCTTTCCTTTGAAAGCAATGCGGAGACACACACTGGCTCCACTCTTGACAATGTGTGTTTGCTGGAAGCTTGCATCAATTTCAATTTCTGGTGCGGCCACTCTGTCCACAGCTTGTACTGGTTCAGAAATCTCCTTTGCTTCACCCTTTCCAATAGCATTGACTGCAATAATGCGGAATTTATACTCTACACCAGTTTCTAAACCAGTTGCAGTGTACTTTGTGACAGTGCAGAGATCCTCATTGATTCTGTGCCATTCTTTTTCAGATCCCTTGCACATCTCAATAATGTAACCAGAAACCTCCATGCCACCATCATAGGCAGGCCTAGTCCATTCCAGACTTACAGAAGTGTTGGTGGTGTCAGTCACATTAACAATTGAAGGGGCATCTGGCTCTTCAGTTGGCTCTGCACATTTAATAGGCATTGAAATATTGCTTGGAGCTCCAACTCCAGCATCATTAACTGCATAAACACGGAATTCATATTCCACATTCTCAGTAAGATGAGTCACTCTGTGTGCAGGCTCTGTAATTGGTTTTCTAGTTAAGACCTTTAGCCAGCGCCCAGTCTTCTTCTCACGTCTTTCAACAATGTAATGCTTAACTGCATTTCCACCATCATTTGTTGGTGGAGCCCAGCCGATTGTAATACTCTCCCCATCAACTGCTGTTGCATCAGGAGTACCAGGAAGATCTGGGGTGGCTGTAGGAAGGATAACATTTTTTAGTGGAATTGTATGTATACAGTGTATCAATTTGCTGCCATGTTTTAATATGATGATAACATTTGATTAATAAATTGAGTTAAATGTAAACTTACTGTATTGCATTTGAGCAATAACAGGAACAGAGTCCAGCGGTCTACTGATACCAATCTTGTTGACTGCAGAAACACGGAACTGATACTCATTGGTCTTAATCAGCTTGGTGGCGTTGTACGTGCATTCCTCACACTGATCTGTGACTAGTGTCCAGGAAATTTTGGAGGTTTCACGCCTTTCAATTACATAATGAGTAACCGGAGAGCAGCCATCATTCTCTGGTGGATTCCATGAAAGTGTTACTTTGCCTTCTGATATGTTTGTAAAGACAATTGGTCCAACAGGCTCTCCAGGTGTGTCTAGAAACATCAGAATAATGAGTAATACAGGGAGATACAGTCACAAAAGAATGGGACTAGGAAAACAACATTATACATACCAAAGACTTCAACTTTCTTTTGCTCCTTTTTGGTTCCACAAATATTCTTGGCTTCTACAGTATAAATGCCACGGTGAGAACGGTCAGCATCTCTGACAAAGAGAGTGCTGGAACCAGCAATTGTTGTGATATCTACCATCTTCTTAGTCAATTCCACATCATCCCTGTACCATGTGACCTTGGGTGTTGGCCTTCCTGTAACTGTGACTTTAAGCCTGAGGACTTCTCCTGCTGAAATGGCAACTCCCTCAAAGTACTCTTGGCCAAATTCAATGTTTGGAGAGACTACAAGTGGAGAAGAAAAGTAAAATATCACTCTGATGTAAGTAATAAATGTGTGCACAATATGTACTGCATGTATAGGGTACTTACAGCTTTCATCTCTGATGAGTACATAGCCTGAAGACTGAGAAGGTGGGCTTATAGTGCCGATGGCATTTCTTGCTATAACCCTGAATTCATAGCGCTCACCACAAGTTAGACCAGGTACTATAAATTCAGTGTCAGTTACATCTGTGAAATTGGTCTTAAGCCAACGACCTTGTCCTTGACGTTTCTCAACATTGTAGGCAACGATTTTGCTTCCACCATCTCTTTTGGGTGCATCCCATTTTAGTTTCACAGATTCACTTGTCACATCAACATAGTCAGGAGTACCAGGAGGATCTAAATAGGCAAGGCAAGGCAAGGCAAGTTTATTTATATAGCAAATTTCATGCGCAGAGGTAATTCAAAGTGCTTTACATGAAAGGAAGTAGAATAATCAAAAACTATAATAAAACAGTAATCACAAAAAAGGAAGTAGAACAATCATAAAAACAATGATCACAACAATAAAACAAAAAATGTAAAAACTTATTTATATAATGATTTAAAAATGATTTAAAAATTGATTTAAAATAAGTTTAAGACAGTTAAAAACAGAATGCAATCAGTTTGGAAGTAGCACAGTGCTCATTCAGTAAATGCACAGCTAAACAGATGAGTTTTGAGTCTAGATTTAAATGTAGCTAATGCATAATTTAAAAAGTTCAGTTTTTAGAAGAGTTTTTCAGGGTTTTCACAGATCATTTTTCGGCATTAAAAATATTAACGAGTTAATGAGTGAACTTACCAACAGGAGAAACAGCCATAGTTGGTTTGCTCTCATCACTCATGCGACTATATCCAGCATCGTTCTGAGCATATACCCTGAACTGGTACTGCAAGCCTTCAATAAGACCAATTATCCTGTATTCTCTTGCTGTGATCAAGACTGGATTGACCTTCTGCCACATGATGCTGTTTGTTTCCTTCTTTTCAACATGGAATCCAAGTACTGGACAACCGCCATCAAAGATAGGTGCCTCCCACTGAATTGTCATTCCATCACTGGTGACATTGTAGACAAATGGCATGCCTGGGGGACCTGGTGGTCTGAACTCATGCTTGGCGATGACATTTTGTGAAACCAGAGGCTCACTGACACCATAGCGATTTTCTGCACATACCCTGAACTGATACTGAATTCCTTTGATTAAATTTGCTATCTTGAATGATGTTCCAATCACGCTTGAACAAGCCATCTTCCAGTCTGTCTGTGAGGTGTCACGTTTTTCAACGCTGTAGCAAGTGATTTCTCCACCTCCATCATCATTTGGTTCATCCCAAGATATCATTATACTCTCTGCTCTAACCTCATCCAAGCGAATGGGTCCAATGGGTCTGGAAGGTGGTCCAAGGGTGATGACTTGTATATGGAATGATTTCCTGGAGACATTGTTGTCAAGAGTAAGTGTATATTTACCACCGTTCTCTTTTTCCACATTCTTTATCATAAGGGTTGCCTTGCTCTCTGTCTTCTTGAAGCGAATCTTTTCACTTTCTTTTAATGGCAAATTGTCCTTCAGCCAAAGAATAGCTGGCCTGGGTTTACCTTTGTATGGCAGCTCAATATGTACATTGTGGCCAAGGCGCACACTGATCTGTCCATCAGGATACTCCTCAAGGTTTGCCTCTGGTGGTATGATGTAGTCTTTTACTTTAATTGGACCGATCTCTGTAAAATCACTGTTGCCCTTCTCATTCATGGAGCAAACTCTAAAGAACATCTCGGTGAGTTCCTTAAGTTTTGTGACTGCATGCTCACAGTGCTTGCTTGTGCCAGCAGGGGCCCAATCTTCCTGACCCTGAATTCTCTTTTCAATGATATAGTCAGTAATAATGCTACCACCATCATAATCTGGTTTGTTCCACTGTAGAGTCACTGAGGTCTTTGAGGAATCTTTCATAGCCAGATCTTTAACAGGACTTGGTTTCTCTGTGGCTTTAACCGCTTCTTTTGTATCACATCGATCACCTACTCCATTCTCATTTTCTGCTGATACACGGAAGAAGTATGATGTCTTCTCGGATAGCTCCTCAATTACGTAAGTCGTTTCCATACATTTATTTGTTACAGAAGCATACATGCGTTTTGAAGAGTCTCTCTTCTCAACAATATAGTTAGTGATTTCAGCACCACCATCAAGAAGAGGGGGTTCCCAGCAAAGGGTCACTTTGCCACGAGTGACATCCTTCAAGACCAGATTTCTACATGCAGAAGGAGTGTCTTGTACTTTCACAGATAATGTCAGTGATTTTGGTTGGCCTACTCCATTTGATATTTCAATGGTGTATTTACCAGTATCATTTCGAGTTACTTGTGAAAT
The DNA here is from genome assembly GCA_037974365.1 of Hydrocynus forskahlii. Lineage (NCBI taxonomy): Eukaryota > Metazoa > Chordata > Actinopteri > Characiformes > Alestidae > Hydrocynus > Hydrocynus forskahlii. Next base: position 592,025 of record JBBPCX010000002.1, read on the forward strand.
TACAAGGCATGATGAAGTATCTGTGGTGTGAATGTCATATTTAGGATCACTGTCAATGTTTTGCTCTTCTTTCTTCCAGGAAACACTTGGAGCAGGTCTACCCTTGAGAGGTACCATGATCTCAACATCTTTTCCAGCTTTCACAATGTAATGAGTTCTCATTGCAACATCTGGATCAACCTGGGCCTCCTCTACAAAAAGGACAAAACAAAGTGGGTTAAATATAATTGTAGCAAAAACAAATCCTGTGTTAGAAAAAAATATACCACACTGTAATTATATACATACCAAGAATATCCTTAGCCTGCACAGGTTCCTCCATCTCTATCGGGTCTCCTCGCCCAGCACAATTCACAGCAGATACTCTGAAGTAGTAATCAACATCTGGCTTAAGATCTGAGGCAACATACTCAGTAGTTCTGACTTCACCCTTTTGACTGATCACTGTCCATTCTCCTTCTTCACCAGTCTTTTTCTCCACAACATAGCTAGTAATTTCACTTCCACCATCATATTCTGGTTTGGACCATTCAAGAGTAATAGATGTTTTTGTTGAATCAACAACCTTTAGCTTAGTTGGCTCATAAGGTGGATCTGTAGAAACATTCACAAACCATGTTTGAAAAACACTGCACATCAAAACACTGGATAAATGAATTACAATAATGTATTAATAGAATATATTAGTAGAGAACAAATTAAATAATATTAATAATATTGTAGTGATAAAATTAGAAATACACACCAACAGGATCAGCTGCTTTGTAAAAGTCAGACACATCTGAGAATGGGCCTTCTCCGGCTTTGTTGACTGCACACACACGATACTGATATTCATTTCCCTCAGTCAAGTGATGGACTTTTGCTGTTGTGTCACTGATGGGGTCTTTGTAAACCTTAATCCAGCGTAGACTCTTCTTATCACGTCGCTGTAAATAGTAGCCTGTAACCATGCTACCACCATCCACTCCTGGTTTGTCCCACACAATCTGCATTGAGGTTCTTGTTATTTCTGTTGCCTCTGGTGTGGTAGGTTGTCCAGGAGAAACTAAACAAAAACATTTAAAATGCAGAAATTTATTTAAGAATTTTTAAATCTCAAAGACGTATATTTCTTGACAGTGTGAACTATAATTTTTACCGAAAGCATTCTTGGCAACAATGGGTTCAGAATCCAGAGGATCTCCAATTCCAAATTTGTTGACTCCTCTTACGCGGAAGACATATTCACTTCCTCGGATTAGCTTCTGGACAGATACTGTGCACTTCTCCAAACTGTCAGAAATAGTAGACCACACAGTTCGGCTTGTCTCTCTTTTTTCCACCACATAATGGGTGACTTTGGATCCTCCATCATCTGCCACTGGTTCCCATGCAATAGTTATGTTGTCAGCAGTCACTGCTTTAAACTCAATGTTTCCAGCAGGGGGGCCTGGTTTGTCTAGTAATATTCAAATAGGAAGGACATTTAAAAAAATAATTAATTGGCATTGAAAATTGATGACAGATCGTAACCGTATATAAATCCGACATATAAAATGAACATACCTAGAATCAGTATTCTGATAGTGGCAGATGCTGTGCCAAACACATTCCTGATCTTCATTTCATATGTACCAGTGTGATAACGAGTGGCATCCTTGATAAGGATGGCAGATGCATCAGTGGTGCTTTCAATTGAAAGCTGTGAACTTGTAACTAATTCCTTTCCATCCTTGAGCCATTCAATTGTTGGCAAAGGCTTTGCAATAATTCCTAGTCTTATCTTTACAGAAGCCCCAGCTTTATATTGTACAACATCCAGGTACTCAGGGGGCAAGTCAATTGCTGGAGCGCCTAAAATGGGAAGTATACAAATGATACTTAAAATTACATCTGAGTACTGAATCATTAGGTACTGAAACACTTAAAACAAGAAACTGGTAAACGAATTTGGTATGAAAAGTGTAATACTCACCAGAAACATCAACACAAGTTACTGGTCCAGCAATAAGAGATGGGTTGCTTACAGAGCCAACTGCATTCTTTGCAAAGAGTCTGAATTCATATGACTGATTCTGTGTTAAACCTGAGACAATGAAATTTGTCTCAATGACATTGGTAAAGTTAGCCTTTGTCCACCTGCCATTTGGAGCTTCTCTTCTCTCAACCATGTAGCCAGTGATCTTGCTTCCACCATCAAATGGAGGCTTCTGCCAGACAAGGCTAACTGAGCTCTTTGTAATTTCAGAGATTCTCACATTTGCTGGAGGATCTAAAACAATACAAGAATTTAACATTTAGCAACAGCTCTAACAGTGGATTTTACGTACAAAATGTCCCACATGTACAGCAATTTCATGCATTCAGTAACGTACCACAAGCATCAATGGCAAGTACTTCCTCCGATGTTTTGCTGAATTTTCCAACACCAGCAGCATTTTCCGCAGCAACCTTGAATTCGTAGATCATGCCTGGGCATATGTTTGTCACTCTAATTTGATTAGCAGGAAGTGCTGTCTTGTTTATTAGTTGCCAAAGGACACTACTTCTTTCTTTCATCTGAACATGGTACCCAAACACTGGGTTTCCTCCATCTACTACTGGTTCGTGCCAGCAGACAGTAATGCTTTCTCTTGACACAAAGCTCACCCATGGTGTTGATGGTGGCCCAGGGATTGCTAGAATAAACAGTTAAAGAGTGAGATTTACATTTGAAAGTTTGTTACTGTTGGAAGAGAAACAGAATACAATAAATATGTACTCACTATACGGAAGTTTAACAGTGACAGTCTGAGAGTCGATGTGGTCACTGATGCCAAAGCGATTCTCTGCTTTAATTCTGAATTGGTATTCTTCGCCCTTTGTTAGTTTGGTAACTTTAATTGTATTCCTGGCAACTGTGGATGACACCTCTACCCAAGCTGGTGTGCTTGTTTCACGCCTGAGTACAACATAGTTGGTCACTGGGCTACCACCATCATATATTGGTGGGAGCCATTTGAGACACAGGCTTGTTTCTCCAACATCACTTATTTCGACTGGGCCAACTGAAGGACCAGGTCTGTCCAATACCAGTATATTTACAAACATTTTGGTTGTTCCACTTGTGTTGGAGGCTACAATATCATATCTTCCAGCATCACCGGCAATGCTTTCTTTCAGATCAATATTAAGACTTTCTGGGGTTACTTCATAACTGAATCTTTTTCCACACTTGACTGGAACATTGTTTCTTGTCATTGCTACCTTTGGCATTGGTTTGCCAGTGAGAGGAAGCTCAAATTTCAAATTTGACCCTGCTCTCACATAAACTGTGTTGCGTGGGAAGTTCTTCATATCAAATTCAGGGGCATCTGCAGACAAAAATCACACATTTTAGTGGAGTGTTTGTATATTGGGAGTAATATTTTGGGTAAGAAATAAAATAACACTCACCAAGTTGATCCTTTACAATGACAGGAATAATCATTTCCTTTGGATCACTGAGTCCTGCATGATTTTCAGCACGAACTCGGAAAAAGAGTTCAGAGTTTTCCCTCAACCCTTTGATTGTATGGGTGTTGGCTTTTACAGTGGCACACTTCACCCACTTCTGCTGGCCTTTCTCCAGAGCATCAATGAGGTAGCTCTTGATTCTGCTTCCACCATCATATTCTGGTCTTGACCATACAATTGTTACACTGTCCTTTGTGACTTCAGACACTCCAAGCCTGGCAGGAGGACTCGGTATTTCTGTTGAAACAATGGAGAGAAAACACATTTTAAAATGAATAATTTAATATAACTCGAATTGAATAAGCCTAATATAACATTGTGAATTATGGTGCAAATCAAACTAATAATCACCTGTTATTTTTGTTCCATCTTTTGTCTCGGCAGGCACACCCATACCGAACTCATTCTCTCCAATGACTCTGAAGTAGTAGATTGCGCCCTCTTGCAAGTCCTCTACCTTGTATACAAGATTGTGGCAGTTATTTGTTACACATACCCAGGCCTTTTTACTAGCTTCGCGTTTCTCAACATGGTAAGCCTTCACAGCATCTCCTCCATCATTCTCTGGAGCTTCCCAAGTTACTGTGGCTGAGTCTTTTGTGACATCCTTAATCTTCACATTAATTGGTGGACCAGGAGAATCAAGGACTTTGACAACCATTGGCAACGATGCAGTTCCAACACCATTATCCAATGTAACTGTATACTGTCCTGAGTCATTTCTTGTTGCCTTTTCAATGGTCAGCGATGTATATGTTCCAGTTGTTTCAATTGTAGCTCTTGATTTGAGATCAATTCCCTCCTTATTCCATGTGACTGAAGGCACAGGTATTCCTTTAAATGGTGCTGTCAGAGTGAAGGAATGGCCATGCTTAATAATCAGAGGTTTTCTCATCTCGATGTCAACATCAAATACAGGTTCCTCCTTTCTGTCTGTTGCTGCCTGTGGCTCAGAAACTGGAGAATGTTCGCTCGAGCCAATTTTATTAATTGATTTAACAGCAAATACATATTCAACATCAGCAGTGAGACCAGAGGCTGTGAACTCTGTGCTCTTTGTCATCGGAATGGCGACAATCCATTCCTCATCTTCTGTTTTCTTGTATTCCACACTGTATCCAATTATTGGAGTGCCACCATCTGACAAAGGCTTGTTCCAGACAATAGTTATAGAGTTCTTTGTGTGATCCAGGACCTTTGGTTTTGTTGGCGGGCATGGCAGAAGTAATGCATCCTCTGCTCTTGCTGGAGCAGAAGGATCACTTGGAGGACTTAAACCTGCAGCATTTTCTGCAAATACTCTGTATTCATATTCACACCCTCGTCTTAGTTTAGTCACTACAAATGTTAGGTCTTTTACAAGCTCTCTGTTAACTCTGACCCATCGAAGACCCGATCTCTCACGCCGTTCAATGACATACCCACAGATCTCACTGCCTCCATCATAAGTAGGCTTAGCCCAAGTGAGAGTCATCTCCTCACTGCTCACATTTGTTATTTCAATATTCATTGGTGCTGCAGCAAAAGTGAACGGATCGGTGAATTTGACAATTTCACTATCAAGGGCTTCACCAAGTCCAAACTTATTTACAGCTAAAACTCTGAAGATGTATTCATTTCCTTTGAGGAGTTTTGTGACTTTGCATGTTCTTGTTTTTACCTCTCCATGTACAACTGTCCATGCCAAACTGCTGGTCTCTCTTTTCTGAACAACATAATGAGTGATATCTGCACCACCCATTTCTTGTGGTGGTCCCCATGACAACGTGCAGTCTTCTGCTGTACGGTCAGTGACTGACAGTGGTCCTGCTGAGGGTCCTGGTTTATCAAGGATTACACATTTCACTGGTGTTGTTACTGTTCCACCTGCATTCTGTAATGTTAGGGCATACTGTCCAGAATCACTCCTTATGCAGTCTTTAATTGTTATCATCGTACTATTGTCTGCTGCAGATATCTGAATTCTTGCTTTGAGTTCGATCTCTTTTCCATCCTTTAACCATGATGCTACTGGCAATGGACGTCCAGCAATATCAGCGTTAATCTTCAGTGTCTCTCCTGCTTTTACAAACACGGTATCTCTGAACTTCACATCCATCATAATCCGTGGTGGATCGACATCATCTTTCACTGTGATAGGGCCTGTATTATCAGATGGTTCACTAAACAGTCCAGCAGCATTCTTTGCAATGACACGGAAGTCATATTGCTGATCTTGAGTGAGAGCAGTAACATCAAAGTATGTTTCAACAACATTTGTGAAATTGCATCTCATCCAACGACCCTCTGGAAGGTCTCTGCGTTCAATGGTGTAACCTGTAACTTTGGCTCCTCCATCATACTCAGGCTTTGTCCAAGAGAGAGACACAGAGGTTCTAGTAATGCTTGTAACCAGTGGCTGACCAGGAGGATCACAAGGATCTCTTGCAGCTACAGCCTCACTGACTTTGCTAACCTTTCCGATACCAGCAATGTTTTCAGCATATACACGATACTCATAGAACATACCCTCTTCGAGACCAGTTACTTTAAATTCAGTATCTTTGATAAGAACTCTGTTCATCTTTGCCCACAGAATACTACTCCTCTCCTTGCGTTCCAAATGATATCCAAGAACTGTACTGCCACCATCATTGACAGGTTCATTCCATGTGACAAGCATGAAGGCCTTTGTGGCATGTGCCACCCGGGGAGTAGCAGGTGGCCCAGGCTGTTTGAATGTGTATTCTGCAGTAATTCCAGGAGAGTCAATAGGCTTGCTCTTACCGTAGCGATTCACTGCATATATACGGAATTGATATTCAGAACCATGTGTCAGCCGAGAGACCTTGATGGAGTTTCTGGCAACATTTGTTGACACGATCTGCCACACTGTTGTGTTGGTATCTCTCTTCTCAACAATGTAGTTATTGATGGAGCACCCGCCGTCATATTCAGGGGGAGTCCATGATAGAGTAATGCTGTCAGAAGTTACAGCATCAACCTTTACTGTAGCTGGTGGCCCTGGTTTATCAAGAACGACAATATTAACATCTGTGGAAATGGTGCCTGCTGTATTCGCAAGAGTGATTTCATATTTTCCAACATGTTCAACAGCAGCTTCCTTGATGATAATCTTGCTGGATACCATGGTATTAACTACTGTGAGAGAAGTTGTTTGCTTGACAGGAAGGCTGTCTTTCTTCCATGAAACAACTGGCTTAGGCCTGCCTCTTACAGGAACTTCAACAGTAAGGTCATCTCCAGCCTTAACACTAAAAGTATTAAAGAGCAGATTAACTGAAGGTTCTATCTCTATATCTTTAGCACGGACAGGCACGCCAAGTTCTTGGGGTTCACTCTTTCCTTTCTCATTCAGTGCAATTACCCTGAAAGAGTATGTTTCATTTGGGGTAAGGTTAGTAACAGTAGCCTCTGGAACTTTCACTGTGCAGCACACACCCCATTTGTCAGTGCCTTTTGGTTGCATTTCTACATTGTAACAAATTACTTTACTGCCACCGTCATGTGCAGGTTTCACCCAAGTGAGTGTTACACTGTTCTTAGTAACATCCGCAAGAGACACCTTTCCTGGGGGCATAGGTACCTGGGCAACTTTGACTGGATTCTTTGTTTCCACCATGACACCAATTCCATACTCATTAACAGCACATACCCGGAAGTAGAATATTCCACCCTCCTGTAGTTCATCTATCTTGAAGAAATTTTGTGTGCAGTTACTTGTGACAGTTGCATATGCTTTTCTTGTAGATTCTCGCTTTTCTACAATGTAGTTAGTTATTTTTGCTCCACCATCAGTAAGAGGAGGTTCCCAATAAAGAGTCACTGAGTCTTTTGTAACATCCTTGACTTCAAATTTCTGGGGTGCACTTGGAGAGTCAAGAACCCTGACATTCACAAATGCTGATTTTGTGCCACTCTTATTTTCAAGAGTAAGAATGTATTTTCCACTGTCAAATCTATTGACATTGTCAATCACAAGCATGCTGTATGAACCAGTAGACTCAATTACTGCACGCTCAGTTAAAGCACTCTCTTCTTTCTCCCATTTGACAGATGGTTGAGGTCTGCCTCTGATTGTTATAAACAGACGAAGTGACCCACTTGCACGGACAGAGACAACTTTCCTAAGGTCAGCATCAAGTTCAATCTCAGGTGCTTCAACTCTTTCGGTGGCAATAACAGAGCCATGAACATCAGCTGGTTCTCCAACTCCCTCAGAATTAATGGCACAAACACGGAAGTTATACTCTGAATTTTCTTTTAGGTTTTCTACTGTTAAGCGTGTTGCTTGTAAACCAGTTGGAGGTGTACATATGGTCCATTCTTCTGCAGAAACTTCTTTCATCTCAACGATGTAACCTTTAATGTATGCACCACCGTCAGTGGCTGGTTTACCCCAAGCCAGGGACACAGATGAACTGGTGTGATCTGTCACTTTAGGATGATGGGGTGGGCCAGGAGGAGTTGTGGCATTAATTGCTCGGTAAAATAGAGATAAATCACTTAGTTCTCCAATGCCAGCTTCATTCGCAGCAGCCACACGGAATTCATAGAAATGCCCCTCAGAAAGACCAGTCACTTTGAAGTGCAAGTCAGTCAGCTTTTGCCTATTACATTTGGTCCATCTTACACCATCTTTGTCTCGTTTCTCCAAATGGTAACCAATAATTTCTGTTCCACCATCGCTATCTGGGGCATGCCATGATAGAACCATTGAATCTTTAGTTATCTCACTTGCTTCTGGTGATGATGGTGCACTTGGAGGCTTATATGGGTTGCGAGCAATAATTGCCTCTGATTCCAAAGAGTCACTAATGCCATATTTATTGACAGCCATAACTCTGAAAATATATTCATCACCTGACAAGAGCTTTGTCACCTTGTAAGTGGTAGCTGGAACAGTGGAATCAACTAAAGTCCATGATAACCTGCTTGTTTCTCTCTTCTCAATAATGTAGTGAGAAATGTTAGCACCACCATCCTGAGATGGCTCCGTCCAAAACAGGTCACATTTATCAGACATTACATTAATTACACGTAGTGGCCCGGTTGGTGGTCCTGGTCTGTCAAGAACCCTAACAGTGATTGGAATTGATTTTGTTCCACCACTGTTTCTTAGCACAAGATCGTAATGGCCACTGTCTAACCGTGTACAGTCCTTGATTGTAATTGAGGCACATTTCTGTGTTGTTTTTACTTCTATGCGCAGTGTCTTATCCATTTCCTTTCCTTCCTTCAACCACTGGACATCAGGAATTGGTTTTCCATGAATGTCTGCATCAAGAGTCAAATTCTCTCCTGCATTAACCACAATGGCATCTTTGTACTTAGGGTCCATTGAAACACTTGGAGGTTCAATTTCATCTGTTGCAGTAATTGGCCCAGTGCTGTCAGATGGCTCACTGAAAATACCGGCAGCATTTCTTGCAGTTACTCTAAATTCATACTGTTGGTCTGCTGTTAAGCCTGTAATTGCGAATTCGGTTTCAATCACATTGGTGAAGTTGACCCTCATCCAGTGACCTTGAGGCAAGTCTCTCTTTTCAACAATGTATCCAGTCACTTTGCTGCCACCATCATACTGAGGCTTTGTCCACTGAATTACCACATGGTTCTTTGAGATAGCAATGGCTTCTGGAGTACCAGGTGGATCGCATGGATCACGAGCAACAAAGCTTTCTGAAACCTTACTGGCTCTGCCAATACCAACAATGTTCTCAGCATACACCCTGAATTCATATCCAATGCCTTCTTCAAGATTGCATATCTTAAACATGGTATCAGTAATGAGAGTTTTGTTCAGCTTTGTCCACAAGATACTAGTTCGTTCCTTGCTTTCTAGGTGGTAGCCAATTGCTGGGCTTCCACCATCATTGACAGGCTCATTCCACTCAATTATCATTTGATCCTTAGTGGCAGACTTGACATATGGTGTTCCAGGTGGCCCTGGAGGTTTATAAGGATACTGGACAACAATTGACTTTGAATCCAAAAAGGTGCTTTTACCATACCTATTTTCAGCACAGACTCTAAATTGGTACTCTGCACCAGTTTTCAGTTTTGTTATTTTGAGCGACGTTCTAGCTACAGATCCAGATACCACTTCCCATGTTGTTGTGGTGGTGTCTCGTTTTTCAACAATGTAATGCTTTACTTGGCAGCCTCCAGTGTAGGATGGAGGTTCCCATGAGATTGTGACAAAGTTATTACTCACTTCATTTACTTTCATTGGGCCTGTTGGTGGACCAGGCTTATCAAGTATAATTATTCCAATTTCTTCTGTAACAGCACCAGCACTGTTTGTTGCGGTGATTGCGTACTTCCCCAGATCATCTTTATTGGCCTCAGTAATCTTCAAAATTGCTGAGGTTGGAGTACTTTGAGTACTTATTCTAGATGTCACTTTAAGCCCTTGTCCATCTTTCATCCAAGTAACTTTTGGCTTGGGACGTCCAAAGACAGGTATTTCCAATTGGAGATCATCTCCAGATTTTACATTATATGTACTAAATTGTACTTTGAGGCTTGGTTCGATTGCTAAGTCATTAGCAATGACAGGAGCTGCAAGAAGTTTTGGCTCACTCTTTCCTTTTTCATTATATGCAAGAACACGCAACAGATATTCTTGGCCAGCAGTTAGTCCAGTGACAGTGCCTTCACACGTTTTGACAGATGTTGCTACACCCCACTTATCTGTTCCCTTGGGTTGCATTTCAATCAAGTAACCTACAATCCTGCTTCCACCATCATGCTGTGGTTTTTCCCAGGACAGGGATGCACTGGATTTTGTCACATCCGTCAACAAGACCTTTCCAACTGGCAGTGGTACTTCAGAAGCCTTCGAAGCAGTCTTTGTTTCAACTGGTAAGCCTATTCCAAATTCATTTTCAGCCATAACTCTGAAGTAGTACATGGCCCCCTCTGCAAGATTTTCCACTTTGAAGCTAGTCTTGCTACACTTGGTTGTGACACTGGCATATGCCTTTCTTGTGGATTCACGCTTATCAACAACATAATTCTTGATTTTTGCACCTCCATCAATAAGTGGTGGGTCCCAAACAAGAGTAACAGAGTCTTTCTTAATATCTTTAACTACTAGGTTTTGAGGAGCTCCAGGTGTATCCAATACTTTCACTGCCACATATTCAGACACAGAACCACTGCTGTTTTGCAGGGTCAGGGTGTATTTTCCAGAATCCTTTCTGTCACAAGAATCAATTGAAAGTTGCGTGAAGTTTAGGCCCTTCTCAACCACTGCCCTCTCTGACAACTCTCCATCATCTTTAGTCCATTTAATCTCAGGTGTTGGTCTTCCCTTAAAAGGCATATTAATTCTAGCTGATCCTCCAGCACGAACAACTACGCCTTTCCTCAGTTCTGAATCAAGGTGAATTTCAGGAGCTTCAAGTTTCTCCTCTGGTTTAGCAGTCCCAGGAATGAGGGCAGGCTCACCCACTCCTAGTTTATTTATGGCACAGACCTGAATCTTATATTCCTGTTGTTCTGTTAATTTGGTGATTTCAAATTTATTCACACGCAGGCCAGTTGGTGGAGTGCACATAGACCATTCCTCCTCCTCAGCTTTGCATATCTCAACGATATATCCTTGTATCGCACTTCCACCATCATTAAGAGGCTTTCCCCATGCCACTGAAATGGAGCTCTTTGTTGTGTCAATTACATGTACATGTGTGGGTGGGCCAGGTTTATATTTGGGATCAGAGGCTTTATAGTATGATGTTGGTAAACTAGGTTCACTGATTCCAGCTGCATTTTCAGCTGATACTCTGAACTCATATTCATGATCCTCTATCAGGCCTTGCACTCTGAAACATACATCAGTAACCTTTTGTCTGTTGCATCTGGTCCATTTAATCCCAGACCGATCCTTCTTTTCAACGATATATCCAACAATTTCACTTCCACCATCAGTCTCAGGAGCACTCCAGCACACAGTCATAGAGTCACGTGCAATGTTAGTCACCTCCAGAATCTGTGGTGATCCAGGGGCTACAAATGGATTCTTCATTATTACAGCTGAACTATTGATTGGCTCACTAACACCATAACTGTTGACAGCCATGACACGGAAAATATATTCATTGCCTTCAAGAAGGTTTGTCACTTTGTATATTGTAGCTTTACAATCACTAGAGACCACAGTCCAAGCTAGACGACTTGTTTCACGTCTTTCAATAACATAATGACTAATTGTGCTTCCGCCATCATGTAGAGGGGGGCGCCATGATAGTGTACATTTATCGCTTGATAGTCCTGTGACATGAAGAGGTCCTTCTGGTGAACTGGGTTTGTCAAGTACCTTGACATGGAATGGAACCGTTTGTGAGCCACCGACATTAGTGAGTTGAAGAGTGTATTCTCCACCATCTTGTCTGACTGCATCTTTTATGACAATCATTGCTCTAGTGTCAGTATTCTTGAGTTCACATCGGATTGTGTTTTCAATGACTTTGTCAGCTTTGAACCACTGAATTGTAGGTATTGGCTTGCCATGGACATCTGCATCCATTTTGAAAGTATCCCCGGCATTCACAATAAGAGTCTGAGTGTATTCAGGATCAATTGAAAACTTGGGAGGCTCCACCTCATCCAGTGCAACAATAGGTCCGCTGTTGTAGGATGGCTTACTAATAGTGCCAACAGCATTTTTTGCAATTACTCTGAAGTCATATTTTTCACCCTCTGTGAGTCCAGTGATAGTAAATTGGGTTTCAATTACATTTGTAAAACTAGCTTTCATCCAACGCCCCTCAGGCAGATCACGCTTCTCAACATTATAACCAGTTATAACACTTCCTCCATCATATTCTGGCTTCATCCACTGGATTGTTATTGCATTCTTGCTGATATGGATAGCTTCTGGAATACCAGGTGGATCACATGGATCACGGGCGACATATCCCTCAGAGATCTTACTGCACCTACCAATACCAACAATGTTTTCAGCATAGACTCTAAATTCATATTCAATGCCTTCTTCTAATGGACTGGTTTTAAACTTTGTTTCTTGAATCAGTGTCTTGTTTATCTTAGTCCAGAGGATGCTGTTTCTCTCTTTTCTTTCAAGATGGTATCCAATAATACCACTGCCTCCATCTGAAACAGGTTCATGCCACTCTACAACCATATGATCTCTGGACAGTGATGAAACAAATGGAGTGCCAGGTGGGCCCGGTTCTCTATATGGGTACTGAGCTACAACAGCTGCAGAGTCTAAAGCAAAACTCTTGCCATATCTGTTTTGAGCAATAATCCTGAACTGATACTCAGCGCCAGTTTTCAGTCTGAGCGCCTTGAGTGTTGTTCTTGCCACTGAGACAGAAACATTCTCCCATGTGGTGGTGGTTGTGTCTCTCTTTTGTACAATGTAGTTTGAAACTGAACATCCCCCAGTGTATTTTGGTGGATCCCATGAGAGTGTAACACTTGATACTGTTACCTCATCAAATCTTACAGGCCCAGATGGTGGTCCTGGTTTGTCAAGGGTGATGATTTCAATTGTTGCATCCTTTTGTCCAACAACATTGGAAACATTAATTCCATACATGCCACCGTCTTCTCTTGCAGCTTCTTTGATGCTAAGAATTGTGCTGTGTGGTGTATTAGAAATGTTCACTCTTGTTGTGAATTTGAGGGCTGCACCATCCTTTGTCCATGTGACCTTTGGTTTAGGGCGTCCAAAAACTGGAATTTCAACTTGAAGGTCCTTTCCAAAAAGAACACTGTAGTTGCTGAATGCAGGTCTAACATCTGGTTCAATGACAAGATCTTTTGCTTGCACTGGTACTGCAAGTGTTCTCGGGTCACTCTTTCCTTTTTCATTAATAGCAATTACTCTGAAAGTGTACTCTTCCCCAGGGTTCAAATTCTTAATAACAGCTTCTAACGTTTTCACGTTAGCACAACCAGACCACTTGTCATTGCCCTTAACTTGCATTTCAACAAGGTACTGAATAATTCTGCTGCCACCATCATGCACTGGTTTTTCCCAAGCAAGAGAGACACTTGTTTTTGTAACATCTACCACGCTTAATTTGCCAGGGCACTGGGGTACTTCTGATACTTTTAATGGATCGGTAATCTCTGCAGGTAATCCAACCCCATGTTCATTTTCTGCAAGAACTCGGAAGTAGTAACTACAGCCCTCTTGAAGTGGTTCAACTTTCCATGATAGTTTATGGCAATTTGTTACCACAGCAGAGAAGGTTTTTCTTGTAGTTTCACGTTTCTCAACGATATAATTTTTGATCTTAGCTCCACCATCCAAGGCAGGAGGCTCCCATGAAAGAGTGACAGACTCTTTTGTAATTTCTTGCACCTTAATGTTAACTGGAGCACTAGGTGTGTCAAGAACTTTTACACTGATGGTTGCAGTCTTTATACCACTAGTGTTTTCTGCAAACACAGTGTACTTTCCACTGTCAGATCTATTGACTTTATCAATCACAAGAGAAGTGTGACTGCTTGACACCTCAACTTGAACTGTCTCTTTAATAGGACCTTCATCTTTCTCCCATTTAATTTGTGGCGCAGGACGTCCTTTGATAGCAATGAAAATTCTGAGAGGTGCTCCTGCTTTAATAATGGCAAGCTTTCTGAACTCAGGGTCAATATCAAGATCTGGTTCCTCGGTCTTATCCTCTGGAAGAACGTAACCAGGAATGTCCGCATGCTCACCAACACCAACCTTGTTAACTGCGCAAATCCTGAATTTGTATTCCTGCTTTTCTTTCAGGTTTTCCACTGTAAAGCGTGTTAACTTAACACCTGTTGGTGGGGTGCTCATTGTCCATTCTTCAGCAACTGTGCTATCTTTGCCTTCCTTTGCCTCTTCCACCGGTGATTTTACCTCACATGACTCAACAATGTATCCTTGGATTTCGCATCCACCATCATAAACGGGCTTCCCCCAAGAAAGTGACACAGAGGATTTAGTTGTGTCTGTCACTTTAGGATTATTTGGTGGACCTGGCTTGAACACAGGATCCAGAGCCTTGTAGAATACTGTTGCTGAGCTAGGCTTACCAACCCCAACAGCGTTCTCAGCTGCAATTCTGAATTCATACAAGTGTCCTTCAAGGAGACCAGTAACTTTGAAGGTTAGATCAGTAACTGTTTGTCTGTTGCATCTGGTCCATCTAACACCTTCCTTGTCATGTTTTTCAATGATGTACCCAGTGATCGGAGAGCCACCATCACTAGTAGGCGCCTCCCAACTTAAGACCATTGAGGCTTTCTTGACATTTGAGACCTCAATACCCTTTGGAGCATCTGGAAGTATAAATGGATCCTTAATGACAACTGGGTCAGACTGTAGTGGTTCACCAACTCCAAATTTGTTGACTGGCAAAACTCTGAAAATATATTCATTGCCCTCAAGGAGTTTTGTTACTTTCAAATACTCCCCTTGAACTTTATTTTCAACCAGAGTCCAAATCAATCTGCTTGTCTCCCTTCTTTCAACAATGTAGTGAGTGATCTTGCTTCCACCATCCTGTTTAGGAGGTTTCCAAACAAGACAACACTGTTCACTGGTAACCCCCGTGATTGAAATGGGTCCCTCAGGTGCTCCAGGTTTATCTAGGACACTGACGTTGACTTGAACAGCTTTCTCACCTCCTGGATTTCTTAGCAGCAGAGTATATTGGCCACCATCAGCAAGTTTGGCCTCTTTTACAGACAAACATGCGTAAGTATCAGTGTTTTTAATTTCACGATGTATCGTGTTTCCAAGTTCTTGATCTCCCTTCATCCAGTGAATTGTGGGGACTGGTTGACCGTGGACATCTGCATCAATCTTGAAGGTCTCTCCTGCATTTATAACAATTGTTTGTGTGTACTGTGGATCTATGCTGATGCGGGGTGACTCAATCTCATCTTTTGCAGTAATAGGTCCGGTGCTATAAGAAGGAAGGCTAAAAACACCTGCTGCATTTCTTGCAATGACCCGGAACTCATATTTCTGGTCTTCTGCAAGCCCTGTGGCAGTATATTCCGTCTCAATGACATTGGTGAAGTTTGCCTTCAGCCAGCGTCCTTCTGGCAATTCTTTCTTTTCAACGATATAGCCAGTGACTTTGCTTCCACCATCATACTCAGGCTTAGTCCATGTGATTGTGATGGAATTCTTTGTAATTCTAACTGCTTCAGGTGTACCAGGAGGATCACAAGGATCTCTGGCAATATAGCCCTCTGAAATTTTGCTTGCCTTTCCAATGCCTACAATGTTCTCAGCACATACTCTGAATTCATATTCAAGTCCTGCCTCAAGTCCTATTGTCTTGTAAGTCGTGTCCTGGATTATAGTTTTATTGAGTTTAACCCAGAGAATACTATTTCTGTCCTTACGTTCAAGATGATATCCCAAAATATTGCTTCCTCCATCAATAACTGGCTCATTCCACATCACTATCATGCTATCTTTGGTAGAAGAGTGGACAAATGGTGTTCCAGGTGGCCCTGGAAGCTTATATGGGTATTGTGCTATGACACACTCAGAGACAAGCAGAGGACTCTTCCCATACCTGTTCGCAGCTGTGATTCTGAACTGATATTCCGAACCTGTTTTCAGTCTTCCAGCTTTAATCTTTGTTCTGGCTACATTTGCTGCTGCAACTACCCAATTAGTTGTAGACGTGTCTCTCTTTTCCACCAAATAGTTGTTAATGGTGCAGCCTCCATCATACTCTGGTGGCTTCCATGAAATAGTAACACTGTCAGCTGTTACTTCTTCAACTTTCACTGGGCCAGTAGGTGGGCCAGGTTTGTCAAGAACAACAACTCTAATATCCACTAATGTCTCACCAGCTGTGTTTGACAGTTTGATACTGTACTGACCAACATCATCTCTAGCTGCCTCCTTGATCACAAGATTAAGGAGGGTCTCTGTGGAAGAGAAATTAATCCTAGAGGTTCGTTTAAGTGGTGCAGCATCCTTTATCCAAGATACAGCAGCTTTTGGGCGAGCAATGTATGGAATATCTATTGTCAAGTCCTCTCCAGCAAGGACACTAAATGTTGAGAATAACAGCTTGGCAGATGGAGCAATTACAAGGTCTTTAGCAATTACTGGCACACCAATTTGCCGAGGGTCACTAGTGCCTTTTTCATTCCTTGCTGAAACACGGAACATATACTCCTCACCAGGAGTAAGCCCAGAAATAACTGCCTCTGGAACTTTGACAATCACAGCCTGTGTCCATTTCTCACTTCCTTTACTCTGCATCTCTACAACATAGGCAACTACTCTACTTCCTCCATCATGTTCAGGCTTCTCCCAAGACAGTGTAACACTGGTCTTTGTAACGTCTTGAAGTGTAATCTTGCCTGGCGGCTGAGGTTTCTCTGACACTTTGACTGATTCAGTAGTTTCAATTGGAAGACCAATGCCATATTCATTTTCAGCCAGAACTCTGAAGTAGTAGTTGCAGCCTTCTTGTAGTTGATCAATAGTCCACGCTGTTTTGTGGCAGAGGGCATTAACAGTAGCATAGGCCTTTCTTGTTGCCTCACGCTTTTCAACGACATAGTTCTTAATCTTTGTGCCACCATCGTTTAAGGGAGGATCCCATTCAAGTGAGACTGACTCTTTAGTAACTTTGCTGATTTTGAGGTTTTGTGGTGCCCCAGGTGTATCTAGAACCCTAATTGTTACAGAAACAGTCTTGGTACCAGAGCTGTTCTCCACAGTCAAGTTATATTTCCCACTGTCAAATCTGTTTACGTTCCCAATCACTAATGATGTAAAAGATGATGTGCTTTCAATGGTAGCTCTGTCTAAAGGTTCGTCATTCTCTCTTGACCATGTGGATACTGGAGATGGCCTTCCTCTGATTGGCACAAACAGTCTTAGTGTGTTGCAGGCTCTGATATTCACAATTTTACGAAGATCAGCATCAAGGTCAATTTCTGGTGCGAGAAGTCTTTCTTCAGCTTTAGGTGAACCAGGAACAGATGCCGCCTCCCCAACACCTTCACTGTTTACAGCTGAGATGTTGATTTTATATTCCTGATTCTCCTTAAGATTTGTTATTGTAAAGGATGTTCCTTTAAGTCCCTCTTTAGGAGAAACAATTGTCCATTCCTCCTCTTCTGTTCCAGGCAGGCATGTCTCAACAATGTACCCGGTGATTTCAGAGCCACCGTCATATACTGGTTTGTTCCATGCAAGTGTTATGGAGGTACTTGTTGTGTCCAAGATCCTTGGATTACCAGGTGGGCCAGGTTTCAAAATAGTGTCTGAGGCTTTCATGAAAGGACTTGAGGGACTTGGTGCACTGACTCCAGCTGCATTCTCAGCAACAATTCTAAATTCGTATTCATGACTTGGAACAAGCCCAGTTACCCTAAAATGCAAGTCAGTGACCTTCTTTTTGTTGCATTTTACCCAGCGCAAACTAATCCTGTCTCTTCTCTCAATCCCATAGTTGGTGATTTCACTTCCACCATTGTTGACAGGAGCTCCCCAGCAAACCACCATCGAATCCTTGGTCACAGCTGTAATCTCAGGAGTTTGTGGAGGATCAGGTGGAACATAAGGATTGTCTGCAATCACTGGGTCAGACTCAAGGGGTTCTCCAACTCCATACTTATTAACAGCCATGACTCTAAAAATATATTCATTTCCTTTAAGCAGTTTTGTCACCTGATACTGGGTAACTTGCAAGTCCGGTGCCACATTTGTCCAAGCAAGTCTGCTGGATTCACGTTTTTCAACTACGTAATATTCAATGTTTGCACCTCCATCATCTGCACATGGAGCCCATGTAAGCACACATTTTTCTGCTGTAATATCAGAAACCTTAAGAGGTCCTCCAGGTGGTCCTGGTCTGTCAAGAACCTTAACATTGAAGACATGTTTGGCAAATCCACCCACATTTGTGGCTGTCAGAACAAATTCACCTCCATCTTTTCTGATAGAGTCTTTGTTAACCAAAGTAGTACTGATGTCTGCCATTTTTATCTGTAGTTTAGATGTGATTTCAACATCTTTTCCATCTTTGGTCCAAACCATGGATGGGAGTGGTTGTCCTGCAACATCAGCCTCAAGTTTTAAGACCTCTCCTGCTCTAACAAGCACAACATCCTTGAATTTGGCATCTACCATAATTCTTGGTTCTTCAATATCATCTTTACAAGTGATTGGATCTGATGGATCTGAGGGGTTGCTAACAGCACCAGCCGAATTTCTTGCAAGTATGCGGAACTCATAAGATGCATCTTTTGTTAAACCACTAATAGTAAAAGTGGTTTCAATTATGTTTGTGAAGTTAGCCCTTATCCACCGTCCGGCTGGTAGATCTCTTTTTTCCACAATGTAACCAGTAATCTTGAACCCGCCATCATATTCAGGCTTTGTCCATTGAATTGTGATTGCATTTTTAGACACTTGGATTGGAACAGGTTGACCAGGTGGATCTACTGGATCAAGAGCAAACATTGGTTCAGAGGCCTTGCTTGGTTTCCCTATTCCAGCTATATTTTCAGCCATCACTCGGAACTCATATGCAGACCCAGACTCCAGTCCAGTTGTTTTGAACAGGTTTCCCACCACAAGTGTCTTGCTAATCCTGTGCCAGACAATGCTGTTCCTCTCTTTCCTTTCAATATGGTATCCAATAACTTCACTTCCTCCATCATTAACTGGCTCATTCCACCCAATTGTCATTGTGTCCTTAGTGAAAGCAACAACTTTGGGGGTACCTGGTGGCCCGGGTGCCTTAAAGGGATATGCAGCAACTACAGCTTCTGAGGTAATTGGGGGTCCTACACCATATCTGTTTTTGGCCTTTACACGGAACTGATATTCCACTCCTGTTGTTAGACGAGTTGCTTTAAATGTTGTTCGAATGATCAGTGAAGACAGCTCTACCCATGACTGGCTGGTGGTTTCCCTTATTTCAACAACATAATTATTAATTGGTACTCCTCCATCATTTTCAGGTGATTCCCATGAAAAGTCAATGGAAGTACGGGATATTTTGTCCAATTTAATGGGTCCCTTAGGTGGTCCTGGGATATCATGCACTTTCACTATGATATTATCAGTAACTGAGCCAACTATGTTCTTCCCTGTCATTGTGTATACCCCACTGTCACTTCTCAAGCATTCATTTATAGTCAAGATAGTTGATGTAGAGGTATTTTCAACCACTGTCCGTTGTGTTAATTTGAGGGCTTGATTATCTTTCTGCCAGGAAACTGTTGGCTTAGGACGCCCAGTCACAGGCACCTCAACCTTTATGTTATCTCCAGCCTTTGCTATGACTGTCTTCTGACAGATACCACGAAGATCAAATTCAGGTTCGGTGCTTTGTTCTCTTACAACAATGTGCTTGCTTCCCCGAGGATTGCTTCTTCCTGATAGATTTACAGCCATTACTCGGAACACGTACTCCTCATTCTCATTTAAATTCTTTACAGTAAAATCTAAAGACTTCACAGTGGTCACATGAGCCCACTGGTCTGTTCCTTTCTTCTGAGCTTCAACAACATACCCAGTAATTCTACTTCCTCCATCATGTTTAGGTTTGGTCCATGCAAGACTAACAGAGTTCTTGGTAACATCTGTAATTGTTACCATTTCTGGAGGAGCTGGTGCTTGAGATGCTCTTATAGGATCCGAGGTTTCAACTGGTTCTCCGATTCCAAATTCATTTTCAGCAGAGACTCTGAAATAATACTCTGAGCCCTCTGATAAATTTGAAATCCTAATAGAACACGCATCACATTTTGTTACAGCTGTAGCGTATGCCTTGCGAGTAGCTTCTCTTTTTTCAATTATATAATTAGTAATCTTTGCACCACCATCGATAAGAGGCATTTCCCATTGCAGTGTGATGCTTTCTTTGTCAATGGCTTTTGGTTTAAGATTAATAGGGGGACCTGGGGAGTCCAAAACTTTAACATTTACATAGGCAGTCTTCTTTCCAGCAGCATTCTCTAACGTCAAGTCGTATTTTCCAGCATCACGCCTGTTGCAATCAGGAATGACTAAAAGGGTGTATGACTCTGTAGTGTCAATATGTGCACGAGTTTTTAGTGGGGTTTCTTCCTTTGTCCAAGTCACTGTAGGAGCTGGACGGCCTTTAATTGGAACAAATATGCGAATAGAACCTCCGGCCTTGACAACTAGTGTTCTTCTCAGTTCAGCATCAAGTTCCAGGTCAGGAATTTCTTCACGTTCAATAATTTCAACAAGCTCTGCTGTTTGTGCTGGTTCCCCAACTCCAATTGCATTCACTGCAGTAATTCTGAAATGGTACTTGGCTCCAGCCTGTAATTCTGGGACAACGAATTCAGTAATTGTTAAAAGACTAGTTGTGTCCTTCACCCATGCCTCTTCTCCATCCTTTTTGTGCTCAACAATGTATCCAGTAACATTCATGCCACCATCATCAAGAGGTTTGCCCCAGTGGAGTTCAGCTGTAGTTTTTGTTGTATCAGTGACTCTTGGATTGACTGGGGGTCCAGGTACAGCTATGAGAAGCAAAAGACATATTAGAACATAGGAAAAGGCTATAAAAATGTTAGATTATCTTAGAACATGTCTAGAGATTATTTTTCACAAATAAACTCAGTGGATTAAAAAATTGGGGTAGGAGCCTTGCCTGAATGTGCCCTGTATGTGGGAAAAGACAAATTATTTTTCTTTCATGCATGTGGAAGAGTTGCATATTGTTTCTTTTTATTTACATTTTCTGGTGTTTTTAGATCAGTCACAGCAGTTAAACAGACAAACAGACCTCAAAAACATACTGAAATATTTCAAAATTCCAAACGCACTTGGCTTCCAGCGACTCATATAACATACATTTTCCAGAGAATTTCCCAAATTCTACTCTTTAAGCCAAAGCAGAATTACACTGCTTTAAACTTCTCAGAAGCATAGGAAAATGCTGTCTTGGCTGAGGCAATCTGTATATACCGTTTGTGTAATTAGCAATAACCTCACTAAAGTGAATGCTAATTTCATACACGTTTAGGCTGAATAAAGTCACATTTTGCCCTATGCCTTCTCACATACACACATCTGGCCTTCAGCTTTACTTACCTGCCATGACCTTTGTTGTAATAGGTTGAGATGGCTCGCTGGGTTCCCCAAAGCCAGCCTTGTTTTCAGCTGTTACTCTGAATTGGTATTCAACACCTTCGATGAGTCCTTGTACTTCAAAATGTAGATCTAGTATTGCTTTCTTTGATGCTCTTGACCATCTCATGCCTTTCTTTTCCTTCTTCTCAATCATGTAACCTGTGATATCACTGCCTCCATCATCAGCTGGTCTCTTCCATGTAACAGTAGCAGTTTTTCCTCCAATATTTTCCACCTCTGGTCTTGCTGGAGGGCCTGGAGGACCTATAAGGAACAATATTTTAATTCTTAATGCACATACAAAGAGGCACTGTACATTGTTCTTTAATAGCTCATTGTTTTACTTACCATAATTATCTACCATCTTCACTGGCTCTGAATGTGAAAAATCGCCAGCTCCAGTATGGTTGACAGCAGAGACACGGAAAATATATTCATTCCCTTGGATTAGTTTTTTTGCCACATAATGACAGTCAATAACATTTTCTGCAAGAATGGTCCAAAGAAGACGGCTTGTTTCCCTCTTTTCCAGAATGTAGTGCTTAATTGCTGAGCCACCATCTTCATGAGGTGGTGTCCAGGTCAAAGTGACTTTTTCAGATGAGATTCCACTTGCTTCAATTGGTCCAGGGGCTCCAGGAACATCCAAAATCTTTACTTTTACATTCTCTTCTTTGACACCAAATGGATTGCTTGCTGTAATAGTGTACTCCCCTGAATCCTTTCTGCTAGCGTATTTGATAGAAAGAGTAGAGGAGGTTGGACTGGTTTCAATCTGGCATATATCCGACGGCTTGAAGTACTTTCCTCCCTTTGACCAGGCTGAACTTGGTGTAGGTTTGCCTAGAATACTTGTCGCTGTAATGATAATTGTTTCTCCAGCTCTAACTGTTAGCCCTTCCTTTACAGTTGGATCGATTATAATTGTTGGTGCCGCTGTGGGTTAAAGAAAACACACTGTAAGCACTTACCCAGATAAAATAAAGCTAAATCTGACTCAAGCAAAAGAAATCAATAATTGATTTGCATTACCATATTCATCCGTGCACACAAGAGTGTCAGTTTGTTCGGATGGTGGACTTATTGCTCCAGCTGCGTTCTTGGCTCTGATTCTGAATTCAAACTTGCAACCTTCCTGCATGTCAGTCACAGTATATGCACACTCTACAACATTTACAGGGTTTGCTTTCACCCAGACCTTGGCAGGAAGGTCACGTCTCTCAACAATGTAGCCTGTAAGCCTGTGTCCACCATCATACTGGGGTTCAGTCCACTGAAGTGTCACAGTGCTTCTTGTGATGCTGATCACTTCAGGTTTACCAGGAGGAGCTAAAAATACCATGAATGGTTTAAGAAATTACAGATGTAATAGATTTCACTGAAGTGGCATAGATACTGCACTTACAAACATGTACTTACCAATAGCATCCAAGGCTACCATTGGCACAGTTGGAGGACTTGGCTTACCAACCCCAGCCAGATTTATTGCCATCACCCTGAACTCATACTCCAGGCCTTCAGTTAAACCTTTCACTCTGAAATCTTTCATTTTTAAAGGTGCTGGGTTGGCTCTCTTCCACAACATGCTGTTTCTTTCCTTGAATTCAACATGATAACCTGAAAGCAGAATATTTCATACTTATTATCAAATATTTTTTATGTTGCAGTTTAGATGGCAGTTAGATATTCTTTTACCTGTAATTGGTGAACCTCCAGTTTTCCTTGGATCTAACCAGGCCAAGATGGCTGAATTATGACACATGCTCATGATTTGTGGTGCAGGTGGTGAATCTGGCACATCTAATGAAAAAATACAATATAAAAGGTAAGTTCAAAATACACATTGCCACTGCGTGATGTTTGTGAAAGAACATAAAGTGTACTTACTGAATGGATGCTTAGCAACCACAGGTTCAGATTTGAGACCCTCACCAACTCCATATTTGTTTTCTGCAGAAACTCTGAAAATATATTCTGTTCCCTCATGAAGACCAGCCACTCTATGAGTGTTTGTCTCAACAGTTGAGGAAACAGTTACCCACATATTGGTAATGGAATCTCGCTTCTCCAGAATATAGTTTGTAATTTCTGATCCTCCATCATCTTTTGGAACACCCCATTTCAAGGTGGCTCCATCAGCTGTAACTTCCTTAAACTTAATGGGTCCTGTGCATATTCCTGGTTTTCCAACAACTCTGACAAAGATAGAAGATTCCTTTGACCCAGCACTATTACGAAGGGTGATGGTGTATTTTGAGGCATCGCTCCTTTGGCAGTCCCGAATCAAAAGAGTTGTATTAACAGCAGTAAATTCCACACAAACTCTTCCTGTGTCTGTCAAATTTTCATCCTCGCCCTTTTTCCATGCGACTGTTGGAGCAGGTTTACCAATGATGGGAATCTTGAGGCGGACATTGCTTCCTTCTTTTGCAATATAGTTTAAGTTTGGCAAATCCCGTAAATCACAGCTGGGATAAACTGCATGGCAGCAAAAAACAAACAAACAAACAAACAAAAAAAATACATGAAAAAAATTAAATACATGAATAATAAAACAAATGAAAAATATTAAGGGTGAAAAATAAACATGAAATATAAATCAAATAAGTTAGAGAGAAAATGAAATCTCACCAATAACATCCTTCGCTACAATGGAGAGTTCCTTCACTGGACCATCGCCTGCATCATTTGTTGCCATTACTCTGTATTTGTATTCCCTTCCTGCTACAAGATCTTTGGCACTATATTGCATGTTCTTAGATCTTAGAAGCTCCTTCCACTTGTCCTCACCATTAAGAACCTCAAGCACATATGCAATGATTCTACTTCCACCATCGCTCATAGGTTTTTTCCAAGAGAGAGTGCATGAATCCCTGGTTACTAGCAATGGCTTAAAATCCAGAACTGGCCCTGGTTGTTCTGAAAAATATTTGATCAATGTTATTGTAGACAACCTTAT
The DNA here is from genome assembly GCA_037974365.1 of Hydrocynus forskahlii. Lineage (NCBI taxonomy): Eukaryota > Metazoa > Chordata > Actinopteri > Characiformes > Alestidae > Hydrocynus > Hydrocynus forskahlii. The sequence goes on from JBBPCX010000002.1 coordinate 616,576, forward strand.
ACTGGAACACAATAACTACAGTATATTTTATAACTAAATCTTCTATTTGTAAACTTTACTCACCAGAGGCTCTGACAGAATCTGCTGTTTCACCAGCCTCTCCGGTACCATACTTATTCCGAGCCATGACTCTAAAAAAGTATGATCTACCAGCTTCCAGGCCATCAACCCTGAAAGATGTTTTGTCACAGCTGGCTGAAACTGTGGACCATGCTTTTCTCTCTGCATCACGTTTTTCAACCACATAACCTGTAATCTCACTTCCACCATCGATTAGTGGTTCATCCCAAAAGATGGATGCACTGTCCTTCGATGACTCTTTGACCATTAGGTTTAGTGGTGGGCCAGGGGTATCTGCATTGTGATGAATAAAGCAGCAAACGTATAGTTTTCATTTTTCTTTAAGTATTTAAAGATACCCATGATCACATGAGAACTTACCAATAATTTTAACAGTAATTGTGTACATCTTCATCCCGCTGACACTGTCAAGGTTCAGAACATATTTTCCTGCATCATATCGATTCACTTTGTCCACAACAACCATCGTGTCAATGTCTGTGACTTTGATGATGATTCCTTGTCTGTCTTTGATGTTGGTGTTCATCTTGGCCCAGGTGACCTTTGGAATAGGTCGACCTTTAATTTTGGCATGAAGTTTCATTCGAGCGCCAGCCTGTAGAACCAATGTATCCTTCAACTCCGCGTCAAGTTCAGCCTCCGGTGCAGCTGAAATTTAAAAAATAATGTTCTGATTTAGATTTGAGTGCATGTTAAGCATGAATATGCAAAACAATTACTACAGGACAGTGATGATGTATATAAATAAGCTCTAAATTCATACCAAAGACATCCTTTGCAACATGTTTGTCTGGGACTTCACATGGCTGACTGAAGCCAACTTTGTTTACAGCACTGATACGAAGTTGGTATTCTGATTTCTCTAAAAGGCCAGTGACAACATAATGTGTGTCCTGTAGGTTCTTTGGAACATTGCATCGGATCCAGTCTGTTGCATCTGTTCTCTTGCATTCAACAAGGTATCCCAAAATTTCACTTCCTCCATTATTTGCAGGTTTAGTCCAAGACACATTAATGGTGCTGTTACTTGTGTCAGTGACCTTGGGGGAGACTGGTGGCCCAGGAGGATCTGCCGATAACATACGTTGATATTAGACAAATATATACATTTTTAGAGCTTAGATGTGTAGATAACTTTGTGAATGTGCTTACAAATAGGATCAAGTGCAGCAGCAGCATTTGATGGGTCGCTGGGTTTGCCCAGGCCAGCTTTGTTTACTGCAATAACTCTGAATTCATACTGAGCTCCCTCAGAGAGTCCTCCAACTTCAAGTGTTCTTTCCAGCAAGGGCTTCCTATTGAGTTTGGTCCAGTTCATTTCCTTGATCTCACGCTTCTCAAGCATGTATCCAAGGATGGCAGAGCTGCCATCATCCTTTGGTTCCTTCCAGCTCACAGTCATTTTCTCTTTTGTAATGTTTGTAATTATTGGTGGATCACATGCTCCAGGAACAGCTATAAATGACAAGCACAACACAGTAAATATGTTTTGTATTATCTATGTATTATCTATTTAATTAATAAATAATTATTTTCAAAAGTAAAATGGATATCTTACTGAAAGGATCCCTTGCGACGACTGGATCTGACAAGATAGCATCACCCGCTCCATAACGATTTTCAGCACGAACACGGAACTGGTACTCATGACCTGTGATCAGCTTCTCCACAGAGCATTCCGTTACATCCTTACTGATTTTAGCAGAAACTTGGGCCCAGTTTGGCCTGCTTGTTTCACGCTTATCCACAATGTAATTTGTAATTGGGGAACCACCATCTGCAAGTGGAGGTGTCCAGCTCAACTTCACACGATCACAAAGCACCTCTTCAAATTTGATAGAAGCAGGTGGACCTGGTATGTCTGCAGAAAAAAACAAAATATGTATATGTATATATAAATTAAAAGTGGCAGCACACACAACATACATATCAAATCATAGTGTAAGAGGACAATGAATAAGACTATTCAGAAATACTCACCCAAAACTGTCAGTTGTATATCTTCAGTCTTAGAACCACTTGCATTCTCAGCAAGAATACTGTACTGTCCGGTGTGAACTTTTGTAACTGCACTGAGACTCAGCGAGAATAAGTGTCTCTTCTGTGCAAATGTTATGTCTTTATCAGCTGTCAAAACCTTTCCATCTTTGCGCCATGTGACCTTGGGCATTGGTTTGCCGAATACTTCAGCCTCAAGGACAACATCTGAACCTGCTTTCTTTGGCAACATCTTCTTCATCTGTATGGCAAGTTCTATTCTAGGAGGCACTGTTAACATCAAAAAAGTTTATGTAAAAGTGTGCAGTGACTATAAAAGGAATAATGTACATTCATTTACTCATGAAAGTACTCAAGTGGTTAAGCAAACAGATCATCAAAAACCTACCATTCTCAGCAGATACTAGAATGGGGTCAGTGACTTCAGATGGCCTGCTAAGGTTAACGGCTGTTTTTGCAATAACCCTGAACTGGTACTGGGCACCCTCCTCCAATCCAGATACAGTGTACTCTTCCCGGGGTACATTCTGACTGCTTGTGTTGCATCGGAACCACTTGTCTTCAGGAAGCTTCAAGGCTTCAACATAGTATCCAATTATCTTGCTTCCACCATCATTCTTTGGTCTGGCCCAAACCAAAGTAACTGCATTCTTGGTCACATCAAGTACCTCTGGTTTACCTGGTGCATCTGTTGCAAAGCACAACAATATACTTTTAAAATAATTTAATATACAATACACATACAGATACAGAATGAACTTTTGCATCAACTTACCCACTGGTGTTCTTGCTGTGACAAAATCAGTCTTCTTGCTTGGCTTACCCTGTCCTGCACGGTTAATGGCAGACACTCTGAAATTGTATTCCATACCTTCAATGATACCAGCACAAGGATATTCCGTTGTGCGAACAACTGAATCATTAGCCTTTACCCAAAGCAGACTATTTCTTTCTTTGCGCTCAATATAGTATCCAGTAATAGGACTGCCACCATCGGACTCAGGCTTATCCCAAGCCACAAACATGCAGTCCTTGTTTATCTTTGTTATGCGACAATTCAAAGGTTCACTGGGCACATCTGGAAAACAAAGAAACAAAACGAGTGCTTTTAAGTGATCTGTAATATTTCATTTTTGTAACTAACATTTTGTCAGTTTTTCATCTCACCGAAGGGGAATTTAGCAATCATCCTCTCAGATGTGATTGGGTCTGAAATGCCAAAGCGGTTTTCAGCACGGACACGGAAGACATACTCTTTTCCTGGAATAAGTTTTCCAAGTCTACAGCCAGTCTTGCCACAGCTGGAGACAGCAGTAACCCAGTCACCTCTGCTCACATCACATTTTTCAACCACATAATTAGTAATATTGCTACCGCCATCTTCAAGAGGCTTGTTCCAAGAGAGTGTACAGGCATCAGAGTCAATATCACTGATTTCAAATGGGGGCTCAGGTGGTCCAGGGATGTCTGCAAAAAACATGTGTGATACATATTTATTTATATTCTGATGTATAGTGTCCACTAATTGAAAAAGGTGCTATTTGAAAATACAAACCTCTAATAACAATTTTAATGGCTTCTTCCACTTTGCCTGAGCTATTCTCTGCAATAAGGCTATATTGACCACTGTCTGTTCTTGAAACATCCTTTATAATGAGCACACACAAGTTCTGGGATTTGTGTACTGCAAGGCGACTTGAGGAAACGACGTTGTCCTCTCCTCGTTTCCACTGGCACACAGGTCCTGGTTTTCCAGATACAAGTGCCTCAACTCTCACTTTTGATCCTGCCTTTGCAGTGACAGTCTCAGGCAAGATAATCTTGGGCTCCACTGAAAAGCACATATTTAGCACACAGTTATTTTCAGGTAAAGGTCATTGAAACCTGAATAAATAATTAACAGGATTTGAGTTTTAACAAATACAAGTTAAGCACAATAACCTACACATTTGTTCTTTGATCTCATATGCTTCTCTGGTTTCAGTAGGAAGACTAGCTCCCATTGCATTTCGAGCAGCCACTCTGAAGCGATATTTCCTTCCCTCTTTCAGCCCAACAACGGAGATGCATAAATCTTTAACAACAGCATATGGTGTCCATTCTTCCTTCTTTTCTTCCTTTGGTTCTTCCTCCTCAACCACCGGTACTGGCGGGGGCACAGGCTCAGCACTAGGCTCTGCCTGACCCTCACCAACTATGGGTTCCTTCGGTGGCTTGGGCTTAGGAAGCTCAAGATAGTCAATTATGTAACCATCAATCTTTGATCCACCATCCCTCATTGGTTTCACCCATCCCACCTTTGCACTGCTCTTAGTGATCTCCAAAACATCAACCTTCTGTGGTGGGTCAGGTTTGCCTAAAAAGAAAACAACATGAAATTAAACCATTTCGACACTTTCTCTAACATTTCAAGCTCATTAATTGTCAAAGTGCTTACTGATAGGATCAGAGGCCAGAACTGATCTTGGTGTAGGTCTTGGAACACCTGGACCGTATTCATTTACAGCTGTGACTCGGAAGTAATATTCTGTTCCTGGTACAAGATTGCTGACTTTAAGTGTTGTTTTGTCCACATTGGTTTTAACAGTTGCCCATGTCTTTCGATCCACTTCACGCTTTTCAACAATGTAATGAGTTACTTCACTGCCACCATCATTTTCAGGAGGGGTCCATGAGAGGTTGCAGGACATCACTGTGATATCTGTGGCCTCTAGGCCAACTACTGGTCCAGGTGTGTCTGTAATAATCAAACACAGTTGTTTGAAAGTGTGACATCCTAATAATATTATTATACTGTTTCATGAAATATTGTCTCACACTCACCAAGTACTTTGACATTGACGAACACCGCCTTTTCTCCTGCTGGGCTTGATACGGTCAGTGAGTATTTTCCTGAATCATCACGAGTAGTCTCAGAGATGACAAGGAAAGTCATTGTATCAATTAAATCCACATGACCCTTTTTGACAACATTGTCAATTCCCATCCTTCTCCATTGCACTTTAGGCGGTGGTCGACCCCTTACAGTTGCAACAATTCTAATTGGGCAACCAGCCCTAACAGTAAGACCTTTCTTCAGCTCAGCATCCAAGGAAACTTCAGGAGCCTCTGTTTGAAAGAAAAAAAAATAAAAACATAAGCACAGCTGGGCACTAAAGTGCTTTTAATATTTGTTACCATTTTTCATACCAACTCACCAAAGATATCCCGTGGTGAGACAGCTCCCTCAAGATTAGTTGGTTGGCTCAAGCCAATCTGATTTTGTGCTGAAACACGGAATTCATATTCAAGTTTCTCATCTAGACTTGTGACTGTAAACTCTGTCCCAGTCAGCTGGGCAGCGACATTGCACCTCTTCCATCCGTCATCTCCCTTCTTGCCTGTACCCTTGACTCTGAGCTCAACTACATATCCAATGAGTGGAGCGCCACCATAATGTGTAGGCTTTGTCCACCCAAGAGTGATGGATGTCTTGGAACTGTCAGTCACCTTCAGGTTTCCAACAGGACCAGGAGGCCCTGCAAATGAACAAACAGGGTTAGTGTTGACAGAACAGTGACAGAATATACATGAAATCTGTACTTTAATAAATAGTTTCCAGTAAGTAGTAAGTAATAAACCGTACCAACAGGATCTCTTGCAGTGAATGTTCTGGATGGCTTGCTTGCATCACCAATTCCAATTTCATTCTCAGCCTTGACACGGAACTGGTATTCATGATTAGGTAAGAGTCCTGTTACAGTCATTTGGTTCCCTGGAATAGGAGTTTTAGTAACGGGGGTCCACCTAACGCCATGTTCTTCTTTCTTCTCAAGAATGTAACCAGTGATGGGTTTTCCACCATCATTATCAGGAGAACACCACATAACTGTCATTTCATTCTTTGCAATTTTGGTTACCTCTGGAGCATCTGGGGCACCAGGTCTACTGAACTGTGTCCTTGCAATAATAGGCTCGGTTTCTACAGCAGGGCCAGGTCCCATTTTGTTCTCTGCTCTCACTCTAAAAATGTACTCATTTCCTTCAGTTAAACGAGTTACATTAGCAGAGTTGGTTACAATAGCAGAAGAATGGACTGACCAGACACCTCTCTTTGTCTCACATTTTTCAATAATGTAGTTATAGATTTCACAGCCACCATCATCCTCAGGTACCTCCCATGCCAATTTGCATCTATCCACTGATATGCCTGACACCTTCAGGTCTCTGATAGGTCCTGGTCTGTCAAGAACATTCACTTTAGCTTCAGCGGTGCTGGTTCCAGCAGCATTTGTTGCGGTGATAATATATTTTCCAGAATCTGCGCGTTTTGAGCTTTTGACCAGTAATTTAGAGAAGTTCAAACCAGTTTCAACTTGTAGTCGAGGGCTTCTACTGATATCTTCAGTGGAGCCATCTTTAGTCCATTTCACTTCTGGTTGTGGTTTGCCTTTAACCTCTGCCTCAATTGGAATGGATTCTCCAGCTTTAACTACCAGAACACCTTCCAACTTAATCTTTAGCTCTGGAACTACAAGCTCTTCCTTTACAAGAACTTCAGCTGTCGTCACCCAGTTGCTCTCTCCTCCTTCATTCTTTGTTTGGACTCTAAACTGATATATTTGGTTCTCAATGCATCTGTCTGCCATGAAAAATGTTTCTTTAATAGCACCTTTGTGAAGTCGTTCCCATTCCTCTGCTTCTTTCGGTTTCTTTTCAACATGATAAGCAAGATTGCGGCTACCACCATCATAATCTGGCTTCTTCCATTTGAGGAAGACAAAAGTCTTTCCAATTTCACTAATATGGAAATTCTCTGGCTCACCAGGTTTCTCCACTGGGTCCACAGCAAGAATGGGTTTTTTTGTTTCGGTTGGTGGTCCTTTACCAATTTTGTTCTCTGCACTCACACGGAAGAAATATTCACAGTTCTCAACAAGTGGAGCCTTAACAAGACGTTTAGTGCAATCAGATGTAACAACTGTCCAACCTCTTTGACTAGGCTGACGGCACTCAATGATGTAATTTGTAATTTCACTGCCACCATTATCCTCTGGATTTTCCCAAGACACCATGCAAGAGTCTTTGGTCACATATGCAACCTTCAAGTTTTGGCAAGCTCCAGGAATATCAAGCACGTTGACAATGATTGTAGCCTGTGCCTGACCACTGCTATTCTTAGCCTGAATTGCATATTTTCCATAATCTCCTCTTACGGCATCCTGAATGACCAGTTCAACAAGAGGGAAGTTGTTGATGAACTCTGTGCGTTTATCTCTGCCTAAAGCTCTTGCATCCTTAGTCCAGGTGATTTCAGGATCAGGTCTACCTTTAACTCGGGTCACAAGGTTAATAATCTGCCCTGCCCGAATTGTTACAAGGTCACGACAAGCAACATCCACAGTTACCTCTGGGGGAACAAGAATATCCTTGGCAAGCACTGTCTCAGGCAGCTCTCTTGGTTCTCCATCTCCGACCTTGTTAGATGCTCTGACACGGAATCTATACTCTGTACCTTCAATAAGGCCTGGTACTCTGAATGCACATTGCTTGATAATATCCTTATTGATTCGGTTCCACTGTGCAGAGCCTGATTTTTGGCACTCAACAACATAACCTAAAACAGGGCTACCACCATCTCGGTTGGGCTTAGTCCACACCAGATCTGCATATGACTTACTCCAGTCCTTTAGTTTTAGGTTACTCGGAGGTCCTGGAGGAGTAATGGGGCGAGTGGCTTTTATTGGGTCTGAAGGATAGGATGGCTCGCTTACACCAGCAATGTTCTCAGCGAAAATTCGGAATTCATAACTGTTGCCCTCAAACAGACCAGAGACTCTGTATCTAATATCTAAGACTGGAGTTTTATTTACACGAATCCATTTACCAGTCATCTCCCTTCGTTCTACAATGTAACCACTGACTGGGCTTCCACCATCAGTCTCTGGTGCAGTCCATGTCACTGTGACCGCATTTTCTGTGATATCAGAACACTCTGGTGGCCCTGGAGGTCCTGGTGGATTAAACATGTGTTTGGCAATAGTTGGAGGACTTTCAAGAGGAGCACCAATGCCAATCTTGTTCTCAGCACGAATGCGCACAATATATTCACGACCCTTCTCTAAACGTGGAATCTTGGCTTTTGTGTGCATGCTTCCAGAACTCACAACAGACCATGGCTCCCAAGGTTTCTTTACGTCCTTCTTTTCAACAATGTAACTCATCAATGGTGTACCACCATCATCTTTAGGTGCACGCCACTGGATGATCATGTGATCAGGTGTAACCTCAAGGATGTTGACAGGGCCAATTGGAGGACCTGGGAGATCAAGTACTGTTACATGAAGTGCAACTGACTTGCTTCCTGCAGGATTTGAAACAGTAAGGATATATTCTCCTCCATCAGTCCTGGTACATTCATTAATGCTTAGAACTGTTGAGGTTCCTTCTGTATCAATCTTGTATTTGCCTTCAGTTTTAAGCTCATTGCCATCACTTATCCACTTGGCTGTTGGGACTGGTATTCCTTTCATGATTGCAGGAAGCACAATTGTGCTTCCTGCCTTCACAACAAGACCCTCAATGAGTTTCACGTCAACTTCAAGAGATGGTGCCACTGTAGAGGAAAAAATATATATGTCAAACAAAATCAATTAAGCCAGCAATATTAAATGGTATTACACAATATTAAATAAATCTTACAAGTCTTCTCCTGGCAAGTAATTGGTATGCTGGTATCTGGTCGGCTAATGCCAATAGCATTTTGTGATTTTACACGGAATCTGTAGGTCTTTCCCTCTGCTAGTCCAGTGACATGACAGCGAGAATCACCGACAGTTTTAAAGCTGACCCAGTCAGCAGTGCCATCTTCTTGATATTCAACAATAAATCCAGTCACTTCGCTTCCACCAGTGCGATCAGGCCATTCCCACTCAAGCCATACCTCTGTTTTTTCTGCATCTACATGATGTAAATTCTTGGGAGGACCAGGAGGATCTGCAAGTAAAAAATCATTAATATATCAGGTTTGGGCAACAAGCAAATTAGGGATCATTTTAGGATAATAGGTGACCTGAACCTGATTTGAAACTTTGAAAATTTCTTGTGAATTTAAACTGACCCCAAGACCTGAGACACAGAGATGTAATATGCAGCCCACACCAGGAAAAATTCATTAATATATTCTTTTTTTTAAAAGTAATACTTACATAGAGGATCAACTGCCTTGACAGGCTTGTTGGTTTCTATATATGTACTTCGGCCAAACTGATTCTCAGCTGCAACACGGAATAAGTACTGAATACCCTCCATCAGGTATAGAGCCATGAGGCTAAGCTTCTTGGATGAAGCACACACTGGGACCCACTTCTCAGCAGCAACATCTTTTTTCTCCACAACATAGTGAGATATGACAGCTCCACCATCATCCAGTGGTTTTTCCCACTTTAGATAAGCTGATTCACTTGTTACCTCAGAGATAGTGAGATTACGTGGAGGTCCAGGTTTATCTGAATCACAGTAAGGTAAAAATAACTAAATTAATACACTTACACTCAAACACACACACTCACACACACGCATGGACAATTATACATACCAAGAACAAGCACTGTGCATGTTGCTGTCTTTGTTCCAGCTGCATTTTGAATGGTTATGGTATAGTTGCCACAGTCAGCACGGGTACATTTTTTCATGTGCAGTTTACTTCCATGTGTTGTGACTTCAAGAATACAATGAGCAGGAACATCCCCATCATTCTTCTTCCAAGACACAGTGGGGATTGGCATGCCCTTAATCACAGCACTTAATGTAATATCTGTTCCAATCATGGCAAGATGGTCACGGGACATATTGGCATCGAGCAGTAACTCTGGCTCCTCTGTAGATAAAGTAAAGGGAAAATGCACATTATTTAGAATTGCAAGGAGTCCATCTAATTTCTGAACAGATTAATGTACCAAAATATTTACCAAGTCTGTCATGAACTTTAACTGGCTCCTTTACAAAAGCAGGTTCAGATTTTCCAGCTGCATTCACAGCCATAATCCTGAAAGCAAATTCTCCACCATCGGGCAGGTTTTTCACAACATAATTCGTGTCTGGGCATGACTCAGGAGTCTCATTGGCTTGTATCCATTCAATTGCACCGGGCTTCTGATATTCAATAAGGTATCCAAAGATTTTGCCTTTGCCATCATGACGAGGAACACGCCATGACAAGCTAACAGAATCCTTTGTTTTGTCAATGGCCTCAGGCAGCACTGGAGGACTGGGCAGAACTGCAAAAGGAAAATGTGGCAATTTAAGAAATACATATTAACTGAAGCAACTTTAGTTACTTAAAAGACAGAATGCCCAAAGAATTTCAAATTGCTATATACAGCAAATAATCAGTGAGAATTCTTATACAGAATAGTTCATCTTCACATACACATAGTGCCCCATAAGTTTCATAACATTAATAAAACCTACGTAACTACTTAAAGGAAATTAGTTACATACCAATAGGATCCTTAGCTAGAATGGGTTTAGATGGAGAGCTGGGGTCTCCAGTACCAATTTCATTCTCAGCTGTGACACGGAATTCATATTCACATCCTTCAATGAGATCCTGCACCCTGTACTGAGTAACAGGGTAGATATGATCTCTAGTTACACGAGACCACCTCTTTGCTGAGGGCTCCTTCTTTTCCAAGATGTAGTTAGTAATGGGCTTGCCACCATCACGAGGACGATTCCAAAGCACTAGAGCTGAGTCATGGTAAACATCTCTAACTGTAGGTTCCTCGGGGGCCTCAGGTACTCCTGTAAACACAATGAAATTAAAATGGTAAATTGCAAACAAACCGACATTTTAAAATATACTTTTCCCACTTGAAATAATACATACTGAAAAGATCCTTAGCCTTCATCTCTTCAGACTCCAGTGGGTCACTGATGCCGTACATGTTCTCAGCACATATTCTCAATATATACATACGACCCTCCACAAGCTTAGGCACTTTGCAGGTGGTTTTTGTGGAGGCAGATGTTACAGTGGTCCACATGTCCCTGTTAGCATCTCTCTTCTCGATGATGTAGTTAGAAATTTCAACTCCACCATTATCAAGAGGAGGTTTCCAAGAAATGACCATATGATCTCTGTGAACTTCCTCAAAGACAACTGGACCTTCGGGTGGTAATGGGCGGTCTAGAATTACACAAACAACATAAAAGATCATTAGCTGCATGTACTTCACAATAAAAAGACCTGACAAAACGAAAAGTTACAGAACATACCAACAACAGTGACATTGCAAATGCCTTTGCGAGCTCCAGTGCAATTTTCCACTGTAACACAGTATCTTCCACTGTGTCCACGCTCAGCCTTAATAATGCCTAGACACATTGTGGTCAGAGTATTCTTGAACTGAATATGATTATCTGCTTTCAGCTCTTCGTCATCTCTTGTCCATGTGACTGAAGGGGCTGGCTTTCCTGTGTAGCGTCCCTGTAGCGCGAAGCTTTCACCAACACGGATAATAACTTTGTCACGGAAGTCAAGTTCAATAGTTGGGGGCTCTGAAATAAACAAATGACATATTTAGCTGCAATTATAAATTCCCCTGAAACCGAATGAATTATTTTCAGTATACTCATGATTAATGTAATTCTGAGGATAAAACTGGTTCTCATACCAAGTTCATCTTTGCAGATGATTGGCTTGGTGTTGAAGGATGGCTTGCCCTGACCAATTTCATTAACTGCACTGACACGGAATTCATAGGTGTCGCCTTCTCGAAGACCATCATATGTGAATCTCCTGTCCATCAGTCTTTCCTTGGTCAATCTAATATACTTGTCCTTGCCAATTGGACGGGCCTCCAGGACGTAGGAAGTCACCTCACATCCTCCATCATTCTTTGGTGGCTTCCATGTAAGACTAATGTAGTCTTTAGTGACAGCAGTTACCTCAAGCTCCTCTGGACGGTCTGGTACAGCTTTTAAAAGAATATTTTCATTAAGGACCAGAAAAAATACAGTACCAAAGCTGAATGTCTACTTGTAATATGGAAAAATCGAATGCAAAGAGTGCATCAACTTACAGAGACGTTCCTTGACAATAATTTCACATGCAGTTTCACGGAATGGACCAACTCCAACTGCATTTTCAGGTGCAACTCTGAAAAAGTATCCTTTTCCTAAAATCAGATTTTGAACCACACCACTTTGCCTGGCAGCATTATAAGAGCATGCTGTCCAAGCTTTGCGATCAGCTTCACGTTTCTGTATTATGTAGTTAGATATGGGAGAACCACCATCATCCTCAGGGAAGAACCAGGTCAGTTTGCATGAGTCAATACTAAGATTATCTGCTGTGAAAGGTATGCCCACTGGACCAGGGACATCTAAGGGAAAAAAATACAATTAGGTGTGTAACATTAGGTATGATTTTAGTTGTATTCATACTATACTCTTCAGTTCAAAGATAAAATCTGATTTAGGGATTATTTCATTCAACACTACAAGCACTTCGATAATCTACAGAAAGCTCCAAATCTGAGTCACTCAGTAATCGAATTTATTTCTAAGTAAACAATATGTGCCCCTACCACTGCTTAGCAACTTAGCAAGCTCATCGAATTATCAAACTATTAATGATAATTCATACTTACCAAGAACCTCAACAATGACAGTTCTCTTCACTTCTCCTCCAGCATTGCTTGCAGTTAAACTATAAACACCTTGTTGCTTTCTGGTGCAATTCTTAATTACTAATGAGGTGCTGATTGATGTGGTCTCAACAACAGCCTCTGGTGGGACAGCACCATCATCTCTGTTCCATGTAACTGCTGGGGTAGGCTGGCCTGACACATAAGCTATGATGCGAATAACACCACCAGCATGAATAACCATCCTCTCTTTCATTGAGGCATCCAGCTCAAGCACTGGGGAAACTGGAATTTCAAAACCAATATGTTAGGATTTTTGTCCAGTTTTAAAAAATACACAAAATACATACACTGACATAGCATAATTAAGCCTTACTTAGCCTCTCCTTCATCTCAAGAACTTCAGGCACTTCTCCTGGCTCACTCAGCCCAGCAGCATTGAATGCCAAAACTCTGAACTTGTAAAATCCATTCTCTTTTAATCCAGTGATGACAAGTTTTTTCCCTCTAATTTCTTTGTCTGTGGCCTATAAGCAAAAACAGAAGAAAATGCAATATATTGGCAACATGATTACTCACAGGCAGTGAGACCTCAGACTAAAAACACCCCATGTTTATGCCATACCTTAACCCAAGCCTCTGTGCCTTCCTCTTTGTATTCAACATGGTAACCCAGGATCTTTGATCCTCCATCTTTCAGAGGTGGAATCCATTCCAAATCAACTGTATTCTTCGTCCAGTCAGTAATTTTGGGGGTTGGTGGTGAGGGTGGAGCTATATAAAAACAGAGATAATAATGTGTGAGACTCGGATGTGATCCTAAATAGTGCTTCAAACAATTACATTTAGATGCTCACCCATTGGATCTCTGGCAAATACTGGGTCAGTTGGCACACTTGGAGGTCCACATCCTGCTGCGTTGATTGCAGTAACACGGAACAGGTACTCAGATCCCTCAATAAGGCCTGTGACATTGTAGGACACACCAAGAGGCATCGGCCTGATTGGATCACGAGTTACTTTGTTCCATCGCTTTGCTGTGGTCTCTTTGCGCTCAAGCCAGTACCCAGTAATTGGACTACCGCCATCTGTGTCTGGTTCCTCCCAGTTCACAGTAATGGAGTCCATTGTGATGCTTGAGAGGGTTGGCTTCTCGCATTGGCCAGGTACAGCTATAAATAATACATAAAATATTGTGTCATATACTTTCACTAAAATAAATGGACAAACTGGGCTAAAGTAGCGAATTTTATGAAGAACTTACTGAAAATTTCCCTAGCAACCTCTGGCTCACTGTCAAGTGGTTCTCCAACTCCATATTTATTCTGAGCTCTGATACGGAACACATACTCATGGCCTGGCATCAGACCTTCAGCTGTGAATATGCGCTCTTTGGGTGCACCAGGGATAGGAATCCAGGTCTTCCTATTGGCAACTCGCCTCTCAATGGTATAGTTAGTGACTTTGGAACCACCATCATCTATAGGAGGTAGCCATGATACAGTAATCTGTTCAGCGTGTATCTCTTCAAATTTGACTGGTGCAGAAGGAGGTCCAGGAAGTCCTATTAGTGAAAATACAGAGTTAGATTAGTACACTAACAAGTGCTCATAATGAATGTCTCTATACCAGTACCAAGCAATGAGTTAATTTACATTTTTTTACCTAGAACATTAAGTCTCATCTCCTTGGAGACTGTGCCTAGACTGTTGCTGGCAGTAAGTGTGTAAAGACCAGTGTCTGAGCGCTTGCCCTGCTGGATCAGCAGTGTACAGCTGTCGTCAGACACAAGCTTGTTGACATGTTCATCATACACAACATCAACCTTATTATCACTTTTGTGGGGTGGGGCCTTCTGCCAAGTAAGTGTAGGGAAAGGACATCCCTTGATCTTAGCAACAATGTTAATATCTGTGCCTTGCTCAACTTCCATGAACTCTTCAAGTGTAATAGAAGGTGCTCCTAAAACAAAGAAAGACAAAGTTATATTTAAATGTGCAGACTTGTGCATATCCTATATGTTTTAAAGGAATTCTACGGAGAAATACTGTTACAATTACAAACAGTTAAAACAACCAGTAAATTATTAACTGCCATAATGGTGAATTCTACTGACCAAATTTTTGAAAAATATTATTATTATTGCTAATTAGAATCGAGCATTCCATTAGATTCCTTTAAATTCCTTCAAGATTGTAGATTACTGTAGTTTACATACTTGTCTGGTCCTTAACAATGATGGGTCCAGCAGTAGAGGATGGTCTGCCTGCACCAACTTCATTTACAGCCTTAACACGGAATTCATACTCAGCACCTTCATGAAGGTCCTCCACTTTGAAGGTGGTGGTATCAATGTCACGTCTATTGCACTGTCTCCAGGACTCTTTTTGCTCCCCACTGGCATCCCACCAGAGGCGTTCAACAATGTAATGAGTAACAGGTGATCCACCATCATTTTTGGGTGGCTTCCATGTCAAGGTAACTGTTCCCTTGAATACATCCAAAATTTTGACTCTTGTTGGAGCATCAGGGGGATCTGCAAATATAACAAATTAACTGAGCAGTCACAGCAAATAATATTTGCCATTTTGATGGGAGTGTGAGTGAGATGTTATACTCACGGATAGGATCCTTTGCCCTAGTCCTCTGGAAGGTTTCTAGAGCTGGTCCTATACCAAAGCGATTTTCAGCCCGAATGCGGAACAAATAGTCTTGTCCCTCAATAAGGTCTGGAACTACTAAGGACTGGCTGGCACAAGCTGGGTTGACCTTTGTCCAAGCTTTTCCTTCCACTGTCTTTTTCTCAATGTAGTAGCTCCTTATTCTTTCGCCACCATCATTATCTGGGGGCTTCCATGTAAGTCTACATGTACTTCTAGTGATGTCAGTGATTTTAAGATCCTTTGGTGGCCCAGGCATATCTGAATGAAACACATATGTTTGAAATACGTGTTAGTTTTGTATTTGCTCATTTATTTATTTTTTAGGTTAGCAAATGTGGTGTGTCTTACCAAGTACAGTCACACGGACTTTAACCGATTTTGTGGAAGCCTGGTTAGAAGCTGTAATGATGTACCGTCCAGAGTGGTTGATCTTACTCTCAGGGATAGTTACTTCTGATGTGGTATCAGTTGAGGAGATCTGTGGAACCATCTGTGTTTTAATACCAAGGTACTGAAGTAGAACCTTTAATATAGAGATGCTAGAAAAATCTAAGGTCCTACCTCTGAATTCACTGGAAGAGTGTGCCGCTCATTTTTCTTTTCTGTTGGGGCAGCTCCATCAAATTCCCATGTGACTGTAGGAATAGGCCTGCCTGTTATGGTTGCAGGGATTTTAATTGTGGAGCCAGCACGACAGAGAAGGAGGTCCTGGGCTGAGACTCCCAGTGTGATAACTGGATCCTCTGTGAAATTTTAGTAGAACAAAGACCTTTACTTGTGGATAATGAAAAATCAACACAGGGTTAGTGTTCATAAATAAGTGTCACTGGTACTTGGCATCGCTTTAAGATTCACCACTTACCCAGGATATCTTTTACAACGGTATCAGCAGTCCTGGGACTTGGCTCTGACTCGCCAGCAGCATTGACAGCAACAACCCTGAATCTACATTTCTTATTTTCCTTGAGCCCTGACACAGTATATGCGGTTGTGAGAATCAGCTTATCGGGCTGATTTACTCTTCTCCACTCCACTGAGCCTTCATCCTGGACCTCAACGATGTACCCTTTGATTGGGCTTCCACCATCCTTGTCTGGTGGTGACCAGCCAAGAGTCACACTGCTTTTTGTCTTGTCTTTCACTTCAGGTGCAGGAGGTTGGCCTGGTGGATCTTCAGGAAACATTAAAAACATTGTTAGTTTGAAGACATTCAGCACCTATCCTACACAGTATAGGATCAATGCAACAGCATGCTGCTTACTTCTTGGATCAAGGGCAAAGACACATTCTGTTGCTTCACTTGGTGGTCCAATGCCAGCAGCGTTTTGTGCCATCACGCGGAATTGGTACTCAGCACCTTCAATGAGCCTCAGCACGTTGTATTCCAAGCCCTTTACCGCTGGCTTTGTGACAGGAGCCCTGTTAACACGACTCCAGTACACAGCTCCCCTCTCTCTCTTCTCAAGCCAGTAGCCCTGAATGGTTGATCCACCATTGTCCTTTGGAGGGTCCCATGTTACCAGCATAGATGAGCGAGTGTGTCCAATGATTCTTGGTCTCTGAGGTGGGCCAGGAAGACCAAATGGATCCTTGAGGACAACTTTCTCTGATTCACATCCATCGCTGACTCCGAACTTGTTCTCAGCTTTGATCTGGAACTGGTAGGTTCCGTAGGTCTCGAGCTTGTACACCTTCAAAAATGATAGGAGAAAAATAAGTCAGTATGACCTCCAAATACCTTAACTACAGTAATCCACTATAGCAGGATCACAGCACAAACCCCATAACGTCTATCGATGATGCAGCATGTCAGCTGCTCCCAGTCAGACTTCTTCTTGCTGGCATCCCTCTTCTCAATAATATAGTTAGTGAGGTCACTTCCTCCATTGTCCTCAGGAGCATCCCAAGTGAGGTAGCAAGACTCAGCTTTGATATCAGAAACCACAATATTCCGTGGTGGAGAGGGACGATCTGAAGTAAAAACACAAGGCAACCTTTCACTTAAAAACAAGAGTGATTCAATATCTGTCCCACATTATTTAACTACCTCACAAGGAGCTGATGACAGGGTGTTTGTTGTTCTAAGTAAAACCCATTTTAGGGGGGCCAAGAGAAATGTGATTAGACCCCATTGCAATTAATATGATCATTAACAAAGACATACCCAAAATGTCAACTCTGATGATTTGTTGGCCTGTTCCATGTATATTTGTGGCAGAGAGCCTGTATGAGCCTGTGTCCTGTCTTACAGTTTCAGGAATAGCAATCTTGGTGTTTATTGTTTGTCTGTTGATTTCCTCTGATTCAAGTGTCATGGTCTCTGTGGACGCGTCAAGAACAACTCCATTCTTTGTCCACTCATATGTGGGCAAGGGGAGACCAACAATTTCAGCAGGAATGTCAATAGCTGCTCCCTTCCTGACAATGATGGCATTGCTCTTGATGAACTTCAGCAGCGTTACAGTTGGAGAAACTAAATAAGATTGAGGAAAGACAATGTTTTGTGAAATAAACTACATATCAGTTACATATTTTAACCATAAGAAGCATTAGAAGACTTATACATACGTTCATCATCTTGAATATGGACACTGATGGATTTGGATAGTTCACCATCGCCAACCTCATTGACAGCCTTTACTCTGAAGTCATACATCATGTTCTCATTCAGATTTTCCAAAGTAATTGTGAGGTCTTTGCATATCTGACGATTGGCGACATCAAATTCATCACTGTCTTGCCTCATCTTTTCAATATAATACCCTCTAATTGGAGAACCTCCATCACTGCGAGGAGGCTGCCAAGCAAGTGTAACAGTGTTCTTGGTCCTTGCTGTGTAGTGAAGCTTTTCTGGGGCTGATGGGACACCTGGAATTTCAAGATGTCAACATTATTCAATGTTTGTATGTGTACAACATAAAGAAATAAAGTAAAACCAAACAATATCACTGTCCTTAACTATTCAAAATGCAGGTTATAATTACCTTTAGGATCCACAGCAAGAACAGGTCCAAGTTCAACGGGGGCACCTAGGCCAAACTTGTTCCTTGCAACCACACGGAACATATATTCCTCACCCACAAGAAGACCGACAATGTCACATTTACAAGAGGCAGTTTCCAAAGGTTGTCTGTATATGTGCATCTTTGCATCCTTTCTTTCAACGATATAGCCCATAATATCACTTCCACCATTATCAACAGGATCAGCCCAGGTAAGTGAGATCATCTTCTTGCTGACATGAACTGTTTTTAGATCAACCACAGGTCCAGGAACATCTATTGCACAAAGATGTCAGGTAGTTATTTCAGACCAGGTAATGTCAGGACAAGATTTGCAGTATGACAGATTTGAAGTCTCTGACTTACCTAATACATCAACCTTGATGAAAGCAGATTTTGTCCCACTGGTATTTGTTCCTGTGATCTCATATTTGCCATGGTCAGTTCTCAAAGTGTTCTTGATGCTTAGAGTGCTGCATTTTCCAACAGTTTCAATAACAACCCGATCCTTGTCAGGTTCAGCATCATCTTTTGTCCATTTGACCTCTGGCACAGGTCTGCCAACAATATAAGCTGGTATACGCAGAGCATCTCCTGCTTTTATAATTACTCCGTTCCTTACAGAGATATCAAACTCAATTCCTGGGGCCACTGTTGCAGTAAAAACGTGAGATTAGACACAGCTTTAAAATTCAATAAGAAATGTTTTCCAAAAGGTGTTTGTAAGAACTTACGTTCAGGCTCTTTAACTTGAACAGGTTCAGTCATTCCTGGGACTCCATGGCCAGCTTCATTTACAGCGTATACACGAATGTTATAATCTGCTCCCTCGGTCAGTCCAGTTAAGGTGTACTTGCATTCCTTGCATCTAAATTCAGTGCTTCGGACCCATTCCTTCTCTCCCACAAGACAGCGTTCAACATGATACCCAAGAATATCTCCACCACCATTATACAGTGGAGGAATCCAAGCAATGTCCACTGTTGAATTAGTAGTATCAACAATTCTTGGCACAGGTGGGCCAGGGGGCACTGTAAACAAAATTATGCAGTAATTTAAAGACTCATTGTGTAAAAGTATTAGAAAACTTCTATTATAATAGAGTATTATATTCAGTATTATAAATGATCAAAATGTATATTGCAGTATAATATTTTATAATATAGTAACATAAAGATTATATTATAATTATAATATAAAATACTATAAAATAGAATGATATCTTTTTTGTACATTTCTAACAATAAACAACAACACTTACAGATTGCATCCATTGCAACCACAGGATCAGTTGGGACACTGAATTCTCCTGGGCCAGCAAGATTCTCAGCACAGACTCTGAAGACATAAACCAGGCCTTCCATGAGACCCTCAACCTTGACTGCCAGTGAGCTGAGAAGGTTGCGATTGACCCTGGTCCAGTATTTGCTGTTGACTTCACGTCTTTCAATCCAGTAACCCAAGATTGGGCTACCATTGTCCTTAGGCTCATGCCAAGAAAGAGCAACACTACTGGCTGTGACTTCTCCAATTCGTGGCATGTTAGGAGCATCCGGAGGATCTAGAAATAGTTTTTGAAGAAATAAAAACATATATTCAGTAAATTCCTATAACAATTCTATAGTATATATATTTTTTAATATTGTGTGAGTCTGCATTGATTATATTACCGAATTGATTCTTAGCAACAAGTGGCTCAGAATAGCATGGTGCTCCACAGCCAAACTTATTTTCAGCTGTGACTCTGAAGATGTACTCCTTTCCCTCAATAAGTTTGGTCACAGGATAGTTGTATCCTTTATGGGTTGAGGTAACAGTGACCCAACCAATTTCATCAGTTGTGTTGTCTTTCTTCTCTAGGATGTAGTTGATGATCTCACTGCCACCATCATCAAGTGGTGCATCCCATGTGCAAATGACAGAGTTGTTCCTAATCTCATCAAATCCAAAGTTCACTGGTGGACCTGGCTTATCTACAGATCACAACAACATGCATGTTAATGCAAAAAAAATGCTAATAAAAATAGTTAAATAACAACATAAAACATAAAATAATCTTACCAAGAACATTTACATCACAAGATGCAGTGGCAAAACCATGGGCATTCTCAACCCTGATGGTGAAAAGTCCATGGTCATCTCTTATGGCCTCACGCACCATCATTGCAGTCTCGCCTCTCTTGCTTTGATCAAATGAGAGACGATCTGGAAGTGGAGGATGGAACTCTTCCTCGGGTTCAGGATGGACAGCCTTGGTCTTCTTCTTCTTCTTTGCTGGAAAAAGCTCTGGCTTCTTCTTGACAATCTTCTGGACATTTTCATCATTTCTAAACCATGTCACATTGGGGTATGGAGATCCTGAAATGTGAGCATCCAGTCTAATCTCTTCACCCTTCCTGACGCTGAGGCCAGATGCAATGCGTGCATGTAGCGATACCTTTGGTGGGTCTGAAATAAAATAACAAAACTCGTGGTCATGTTTATTACACTGACAAAATATTTCTTGTTTGTTTAGAATGACTCATGCTTCAATCCTGTTAAACATACCAACAGGATCAGCAGCTTTAATCAGGGGCGTACTACGGGATGGATCACTTTCTCCAGCAACATTCTCTGCACGTACACGGAACTGGTATTCCTTCCCCTCTGTCAAGCCAGTAACAGTGTAGGAGAAACCAGGCACCAGGTTTGGAACACATCTCTCAAATCTATCACCATCCTTCTCAATCTTCTCAATAATATAGCCAGTAATTGGGCAACCACCATCAGAAGGTGGTGCCTTCCATGTAACAGTAATCGACTGAGAGGTAGGATTATGTCCCTCCACATCAGCTGGTGGGTCAGGTCGCTCTACAATATTAAAAAGAGCAAAAAAATAAATAATAGAACAACATAACATATAATGTTGCACTTATAATAACTTAAAGAACTTGTACTTACGCTTCTGTTCCTCTGAGATTACAGGGTTGCGAAGTTCAAGATATTCACCGCTACCAATTCTATTAACAGCCTTTACCCTGAAGTAATATTCACCATTCGGCATCAAGTCTTTGACCACAAAGCTCAGAACATTGACTCCAGACATCACAGGTAAAAATGTCTTCTTCTGAGCCTCTCTGCGCTCCAATATATAATGCAGAATTGGGCTACCACCATCACTCTCTGGTGGTTCCCAAGAGATGGTACAGGAGTTCTTGGTGACTTCACTTGGAGAGATGCTCTTACATTGTCCAGGCAGACCTATTGGTGAAAGCGATTTTGCTGAACAAGGTTTCACTCAACAAAAATATAAAATAAGATTGGGGAGGAAAAGAGCTTGCCTTACCAATCACTTTAACATTGACTGTTCCAGTGACTGAACCCAGACTGTTCTCCAAAGTGACAGTGTAGACACCGGCATCTTCATGCTTGCATTTGAGAAGTTCAATTTGGACATTGTTGAGTTCACATGCCAAAGTGAGTCTGTCACCGGTTTTCAGTTCTGTTTCATCCTTCTTCCAAGTCATTGAGGGTTTGGGAATAGCTCTGTATGGGATCTTTAGATGCATCTTCTCACCCTCAACAATAACAATATCTTGGGTCTCCACATTGATGGTTGGTGCACCTTTGAAATTAAGAAAATTGTTGTAATATAAATGTGGTAACCGTTTTACAAAAAAGAATGTTTTATTATGACAAAGTCATTGTGACATTCATGAGCTAAAAAATATGCTTACAGTCAGGATCTTTAGCAAACACTTTGTCAGAGATTTCAGAAGGATCACTGACTCCAACAGCATTGATGGCACGGACTCTAAGAACGTATTGTTTCTCAGGAATGATGCCATCCTCTGCCTTGAACTTGAGTTCTTTGATAGGACGAGCATTTATTCTCATCCACTTCTCTGTGCCAGCCTCAGCCAGTTCAACATGGTATCCAGTAACAGGACTTCCCCCATTCTTCTCAGGTGCCTTCCATGTGATGTTGATGTGTTCTCTGGAGGCATCAATAATCTTAACCTCAAGTGGAGGAGAAGGTGCACCTGAAAACAAATCCATAGTTAAGTAAGTAGTCAAGTAGTCATTATGCATCAGACAATCTTCCTTTTATGATTGATTTATAAAATATGATGTAAAAACATGATGTAAAAAAAATGGAAACATACTAATAGGATTCTCAATAGTGATGATTTCTGTGGGTTCACTTGGGTCTCCAACTCCAGCCTCATTTTCAGCACGGACTTGAAACTGCACCTCAGAACCTTCGTCAACATCAGTAACCTTGTAATTGCATTCAGGGCCTGATGTCTTTCCAGACTTTAACCAGCGGGTACCCACTTTCTCTTTCTTTTCAATAACATATCTGCAATAGAGGTGACTAGTTAAGCCTGTTCAAAATACTGTACAATGTAAGTATATTGTGTTTCACAGACTAGAATTAAAAGCCATTATGTACTTTGTAATTGGTCTTCCACCATCACTTTTGGGAGGCTCCCATTTCAGATCAACATGTCTCTTGGACACTTCAACAACAGTCAAAGCATAAGGTGGTCCAGGAGTTGCTACGAAAAGAGTAATTTGTTATTTAAACACTTTCTTACGCCCACAGAATTAAAATAAGAAAGAAAACGTAACACCCCTGTTATGACTTACTGTAAGTGTCCTTTGCCAGAACAGAGTCCTCCAGCTCACAGAAATCGCTCATACCCACTGCATTCTGGGCCGCTACACGGAACACATAGAGACTTCCTTCATTAAGTGGAGTGACAGTATATTTTGTCTCTTTCACTGTGGTGTCCACTGTCTGCCATGACCAGCGTCTGACATCTCTCTTTTCCACAACGTAGTTGGTAATTGGAGAGCCACCATCATTGTCTGGTTCAGTCCATTTCAGTTCACAGTCAGTCTTTGAAATGTTTACAACCTCAAGCCAGCGTGGTGGAGATGGAGGATCTGTTTGAGTGGAAACATTTAACATTTAACCTATTATTGTCAGTTGATACGGAAAGAGATGCAACTAGGTAAGATGAGGAAGACCTTTGAACTCACATAGTCTTTCCTTGCACACGACAGGATCACTTGGATCACTGGGTTCACTTTCCCCAGCGACATTCACAGCCTTGACACGGAAGGAGTATTCCTGCTTCTCCATCAGACCCTTCACTAAGTGCTCCGTTACTGGGACATCCTCAGCTACACGGACCCATTCCTCTGTTCCACTCTTGAGGAGCTCAATGATGTAGGACTCAATTTTAGCTCCACCATCATGCTCTGGTCTGGTCCACTGCAGAAATGCAGAGGTCTTTGCAATATCTTTGATGAATGGTTTTCCAGGAGCCCATGGGGGATCTATGAGAGAAGTTTGTATCATACCAAATGACTTTAGTGTTCTGCTTCCTATGGTAATATTCAATAAATATTAAACGATTGAAACTCATTTTCATAAGCAATGCTTCTATTACAACAACTTCTGTGGAGAAACAGACACTTGTGTATTAGGATAAATGCTAGCTTGGCACTCATTAGAGATAGTAAGAAATGGAGCTGGGTATAATTTGAGCTGGGAAAATTGACCTTAACTCCAGTTGAATTTCAAATAAGTTTTCTCTACTACTGTTTAGCCTATTATTTTACCAAGAACATAAGAGCGTGTTGGCTTGGAAGCTTGTCGGGAGCCATAATAAAGTTATTCACACTGCTCCAGTCGCTGACGGGAGAAGACAGGAGAATTTAGTGAGGTGTTTGGTAAGTGTTTTTTTTTTTTTTTTTTTTTTTTTTTTTTTCCACAACCTGTTGGGTGTTGTCATAATCTCCCACTGTAGCATTTTTTAAATGTAAATAATTGTTTATCAGTGTTTCACATTTATAATTAATAGAACATGATTTAATTTCCTTCCATTGGGTCATTAAAGTCTAAAATGTATTTCCGTATTATAGAATATTTAAATATTTGAGACAACAGTTTAAAAAATGAAAACATTTGATAGTTGCCGCCCTATTTCAGTGCATTATTTATGTCAGTGCATGTGTAAACAGAACTATTGACCTACCAATTGGATCTTTAATCAAGATAGGATCTGTCTCAGCACTTGGCTTTCCAGGTCCTGCAAGATTCTCAGCCAGAACACGAAATCGGCACTTCTTTTTTGTTGGCAAGCCCTTCACTCTGAAGGAAATATAAAGAATGGTGATTTAGTGTTGAAAATGCTTTCCACACATTTCATTATGTTCTCAGAATGTGTCAAAGAGAGCCAACCTTAGTGTTGTGTCCCTGACTGGAAGCTTGTTGCATTTAATCCATTTGTCACTTTCTGGATCAAATCTCTCAACCCAGTAGCCAGTGATAGGACTTCCACCATCCTCATCAGGCTCATACCAGGTCAGAGTGACTGCATCCTTTGCAATATCAGAGGGTTGTACCCTAGTTGGAGAACCAGGAGGTTCTGAAAAACAGAAAAGAAAAGAATCTCTGTAGTTTCTCAGACCTTGCTTTGCTTTGAAATCAAGAAGGCAACAATGGAGTGAATACCTACCAAAGGCATATTTGGCAACAATTGGAACGTGCTCTGCAGGAGTACCGATGCCATACTGGTTCTCAGCGGACACTCTAAAGACATACTCTTTCATAGCCACCAGTTTTCGAGCTTTAAAAGTGGTTTGCTTGACTGTTGCAGACAGTTTCTGCCACTCTTCTTTGTCCAGCAGTCTCATTTCCACAATGTAGTTGGTCACAGGAGAACCACCATCATCTCTGGGGGCATTCCAAGCCAGGCAGCAAGACTCATTTGTAATCTCAGTGATGTCAAAAGCAGCTGGGGGACCAGGTTTGTCTGTTTTACAAAACAAAAATGAGTTATGTTTCCAAAAAAAAACAGAAACTGATCTAGTCATCTAAAATAAAATGTTATTTATAGCATTACTCTACCAAGGATGTTGACATCAACAGTTGCAGTTGCACGACCGCAGGTATTAACTGCTTCAATGATGTAGGTAGCTGTGTCGGACCTGGTTGTCTTAGCAATTGAAAGCGTAGAGTGTCCAGGCTTTGTTTCAATAGTGACTCTCTCATCTGGCTTAAGGACAAGGTCAGCCTTGGTCCATTTTACTCTGGGGTCTGGTTTTCCAAGCACATCTGCTGGAAGGTCAATCTTAGTGCCAGCCTTGGCAGTCAGGCCAGCAAGCAGTTTTGCATCCAGCTCAATCACTGGAGCCTCTGTGGTAATAAGATAATAACATTTTGTAAGGTTATGAGAATTAAACAATTTGAACTGTAAACTCATGGGTTTGGAGAGGAATGCATGAAAAGCTTACCTTTAGGATCAACAGCAAGAATTTCATCAGTGGCCTTACAGGGTCTGCTAGCTCCAAGTCTGTTCACTGCCCTCACACGATAGGCATACCACTGTCCCTCAATAAGGCCTGTCACCTGGAACCTTAAGAGAGAATTTGATACGTATATTCAGTCCAGATTTGAGATACATACCTATTGAAAAATATTTCTAAAATAAAGTGACCTTAACTGATATGCAAAAAAAGACAAATGTTTGCACTTGGTTTGGGACTTTTACTATATATA
>JBBPCX010000002.1:649804-699331 GCA_037974365.1 Hydrocynus forskahlii
TATATATATATATATACATATATATTTCTTTTTTAGATTGGGTCAGCTAGGTACCAGACTCTATTATAGCTTATAGCTATTTAAAGGCTTATAGCTAATTAAAATTGAAATGTATCAAGATAGAGTCTCAGTACACACCATTTTCCCCCACTAAACAGTGCTCAAACACAAAAAAATATATGTAAAATGAAACCTTACTCTATCACTTGGCTCCATCTTTGTGGATCCAACGAACCATTCAACAACGATACCCTCGTATGAAAGCTCACAGTCAAAAGTTGCAGTCTCCCCAGCAGTGACCGTAACATCTCGAAGAGGCCTCATCAGGGTAATTGAGCGTGCTTCGGATTGAGAAGAATCCATTGTTAGTTAGTAATTCCAAGAAACAACTAATATTTCTTAAAAATTCAACTCTCCTCTTAAATCCTCCATTTTCCTGCAACCTTCATGAGAGCAAGCCATGATTCAATGACTGGGGTAGTCTGTCATTAGCACACTGCAATTCCTTGTAGGACAGGAGGCATGCTAAGGGTCTGCCAGTCACTTATCAGGCACTCAAGATAAGGATAGGGTTTCTAAAATAACAGCAGTTCCTGATTGGCTCCTAGGTAATCTCTGCCAAGATATCTGGTGCTGTCAATCACCATCCAGGAATTGACAGTAATTTTTTTTTAGGTTAGGCGGGATTAAAAAATGCCTGTTGATGTAAGGCCGAAATTATTAAAGCTGCTTAATGCTTTGGGGCAGTGGCCACTTTATTCTACTTCAGTGTAATTCTGAAATTCCTAGTTGTTTTGTAAAATTATATAACCCATACTTGTATAAAAGCATTTTAGTTTTTGAAGGAAAGACAGAAAATAACTCATATTTTCATAAATGAGCAGAATTCTCACCTTTAACTCTGAGCTGAGCGCTAGATTTAGCATTGGCAGCACTGAAGTCCACGGCACCAGCCATGTCCATTTTCACATTGTATAGAATCAGAATGTGCTTGGTGCCCTCTTCCTTAATCTCACAGTCCTAAAAGCAGAGGGGGAAATTAGATACTGGATCCAAGAAGTAGAAAAACTTAAGAATAAGGTTTTATGAGGATTTTTATATGGTTTGTGATATAATTCTTACAGCAGACTGATGCAGAGCCTCTCCTTTTAGTTTCCAGTGACCATGCACATCTTCCTCAGAGATCTCAGCCTCAAATCGAGCGCTCTCGGTCTCTGTGACCTCCACGCTGTAGAGTGGACGGACAATCTTGATATCACGCTCTGCAGAGAAAAGGGGAAGAAGACAATTAGGTTGAGGTAATGAATAACGAATAATAAATTACTATATTTCTTTATGTAATGTGTGCGTGCTGTTAAATGATATTCAGGAACATCCTGAAGACTCATCTATTCTGTGAGCATCTATCGGTCTTCTTGCACTACTACTCTTACTGCCTTACTGCTTCTATTTATTGTTTAAATCTTTGTATTTCGTGTATACTTGTTGCTACAACAAGTTAAATTTCCCCCCTGTGGGGATCAACAAAGGTTATATTATCTTAATGTAATTCACAAAGGACATTCAACAAACAAGTACCTTCAATGTTCAGCTTGGAAGCCGTTTTGTCGGAGCCACAGTCACAGACGTATTCACCAATGTTGATCTTCTCAGCCTTCTTAACTGTCAGAATACGTTTCTTTCCATCAACCTTGATGAGAATGTTCTTGGAAGGAGTGATTTCCTTGCCATCTTTAAACCATTTCACCTCAGCGGAGCGTTTGCTCAGTTCACACATCAGCTCTACCTCATCCTTCTCAACAGCTGTGTAGTCGTGCAGCTTGGTGGTGAAGTATGCTTCGCCCTCTGAAAAGATGAGGAAACAAAGCATTTTACAATTTCTAGAGAAACCGAGCATCATCATCAGAGAATGATGCATCAGAGGCAATTAAATATATTTACCAATCACATTAAGCATGGCCTCAGAGGTCTTCCCCAGAGCCTCTACTTTAATGAGTGAAGTGTCATCGATCGACACCTCCTTGATGGACAGAGTGTGGATCTTGCCCTGTTCAGACATGTGCACAACTTTGCTCGGGTGCAGGCGCACGTCATTTTTGTACCAGGTGACCTGGATTTTCTCATGAGAGAGCTCAATGCTGAACTCCGCCGTCTCACGCTCCTTCACCGTCACATCCTTAATGGGTCTGACGAACTCCAGACGGATACCTAAAAAAAGAGAGAAGTCACAAATTGAAACAACAGCTAAAATGCACATCCTGGACAACATGAAGTCTTCAGTTCCATATTTTTACCTTGAATGATGAGCTTGGCAGTACATCTCTTGTCCTCAGCCTCAAACATGTACTTAGCCTCATCCTCATAGGCTGCAGATTTGACGACAAGAGTGTACCTTTTACCCTCTGAGGAGATTTCATATTTCTCGTCTGTCTTCAGCTCTTGAGATCCCTTCAGCCAACGGAAGATCTTTACCTCCCTTGACAGTTCACATTCAAATTTCGCCTCGTCTTTCTCATACACATGCACGTCACCCAAAGATGTCAGGAAGCTAACTGGCAGTTCTGTAACACATAAATGATTTTTAATTATTATTTTATTTTAATATTATTTTATCTTATTTTTAATATAATTTTTTTATTATTATTATTCAAAGGTATGTGCACATTTATGTTCATGATGCAGCTGGTCATATTGTAATACATTGTGTGAGGAAGTTTCAGGGGAAAAAAAATAAGACTACCTTTCACTTTCAGGTTTGCAGCACACTTTGCATTTGCTCCCTGGAAAACCACCTCTCCAGTTTGGGCAACTTTGCAGTTGTAGAGCGTCAAAGTGTGTTTTGCACCGTCCTCAATGATCTCAACATCCTGGATAAGAAAAAAATGGATGACACTTGAGCAAACAAGATTTTTCTAAAAATTCTAAGTCTTACAAAGCAGAAACAGCACGTATGTTTACAGGTGAAGGCGTGAGGACTTCGCCCTTCAGTTTCCACTGGCCATGGACATCGTCTTCGGAGATCTCCACTTCAAAGCGAGCAGTCTCACCATCAAACAGCTCAACACCATACATGGGTCGGACCACCTTGATGTCACGAGCTGAAGATGAGAAGTGGTATTTAGAAGCAGAAGCAGAATTAGAATCAGAAAACTTTATTGAACCTGGAGGAAATTGCTTACGCTATGACTGCACAGACACACAGAGACACAGAGACAAGTGCAATATAAAATAGAATATTTAAACAAATCCAATAAAAAAAAACTGCAGAAAAAACTAATATGAAATACATTATGCTATAGATACTAATGCTTGGTATAAATAAGGACTACCTGTATGCATAAGTAACCTAATGCAAAAAAAAAGCTGAACGATCACCTTCAATGTTCATGTTGGCTGACGTCTTGTCCGTTCCACAGTCGCACACATACACTCCTTTGTCTTTCTGCTCAACTTTCTTAAGGTGCAGGATTCTTCTTTTACCCTCTGACCTCATGGACACCACCTTGGAGGCTTTCATTTCAATCTCATTATGGAACCACTTCACAGGAACATCTTTGCTCAGCTCGCAGTCAAGAGTGACCTCATCTTTCTCAACTGCAGTGTAGTCTTGCAACTTGACAATGAAGCGAGCATCACCCTCTGCAAAGGTACGATGTATTAGAAAAACTGCACAACTGAACATTTTTCAAAGTGGTCAAGAGAGAAATGTCAAACCAATGTGTGTTAAGTAGGGAAGTTAAAGCTTGTGGCTTCAAGTTGATTCCATAATGTTCACCAATGGGTACCATCTTTTATTCATTGTTAGTGTATTTTCGCCCAACTAAAGGCAAGTTAGAAAGGGATATGAAGAAAAAAAAATTACCTATAACCAGCAGCTTAGCCTTGGTTGTGATTCCTTTTGCCATTGCCTTTATTTGGCAAGTATCATCTAGTGTGACTTCCTTCATTTCTAATACATGCCTTACTCCTTCAAAATGGATTAATACTGTTCTGCTTGGATGCAGTTTGCTCTCGTTTTTGTACCATGCCACCGAGACATTTTCATGAGAGACCTCAGTCTCAAATCTGGCAATTTTACCTTCCTTCACAGTTAGGTCCTTTAATTCTGAGGTGAACTTCAGCCTCATACCTATAACGTTAGTCCAGTTTACAACAGGTTCACACATAGAATGTGACTCAAAAATCACACCACCATTCCAGAGACACAACAACTTTAACAGTAAATAACGTATTTATAAAAAATAATAAAAACTTTAAGCAACAGGTCTTACAAAAAAATAATACGACACAACTTACCCTCTACCGTTAGTTTTGCTGATGATGTTTTGCCCATGACCTCAATAGTGTATTCTCCCTCATCATCAAATTCACAGCTATTTATAATCAAAATATGTTTTTTTCCATCATCAATGAGTTCATATTTATTTCCAGATGTTATAATATCAGAACCCTTAAACCACATCACTTTAGGTATGTCCTTAGTGATGGAACACTCAAATTTCGCTTGTTTATGCTCAGGTACCGAAACATCCTTCAAAGGGACAGTGAAATCCATTTCCATCTCTGGGAGGTGTGACATAACATTGTGCTTAGGGTAACGTATTTAAATAAACTGCAATTAAATGCATCTTTACAGTCACCGTTTTTCGAAAGTAAACCTTCAGCATTTGCTTACCTTTGACCGTTAGCATAGCACTTGTCACAGCATTCAGAGCTTGGTATGTAACTTCACCAGCTTGATCAAGCTGAACATTTTTCAGAGTAAGGAATCGCTTTGTGCCCTCCGCTCTGATGTCACATGTCTTAAAAGAAAAAAAAAAAAGAAATTAGATCCACCATTTCATATATGACTGAAACAAGTATGGCAACACTAACACAACAAATACAACAAAGCATTTTATGCAGGACTTACCGGTGATCTTGTTAGGACCTGCCCTTTAAGTTTCCATTCACCAGGCACGTCATCCTCTGAGATTTCGGTCTCAAAGTTGGCCTCCTTCTTCTCAACCACTTCCACACTAGCAAGAGGCTTCAGAATCTCCGCCTCACGCTCTGAATGGACACATAATCAAAGGAGGTAGAACATTCGCTATCGACTCATTAAAAGGACCACAACAGAGAGTCAAAAAACAAGGATGCCTACCTCCAAGCGTGAGTTTTGCTGCATAACGCTTGCCCTCAACCTCAATGGCATACTCGCCAGCATCATTTGGTTGGGCATTCTTAATGGTCAGAGTCATTTCTTTTCCATCTTTCTTGACTTCAGTCTTGTCTGTAGGTTCATTAGGAATTTCTTCGTTTCCTTTGAACCATTTCCAGTTGGGAGTGTCCTTGTAGAGCTCGCCCTTGAAAGTAGCAGTGGTCTTCGGTTTCACATGCTGGTCCCTCAGAGGTTTCACTAACCAGTCTCTTACGATTTCTGTAAAATATTCAAAATATACAAACATCTTTCAAAAGGTCTTGCGTTTATGAAGGCATTTCTGGGGCACTTAACATCAGTTTCCTCTCACTTTTTAAATCCAAACTCAAAACCCATCTGTTCAAGCTCGCATATTGTCTTTAAATTATTTGCATTGTCCAATTTTACCATTTTTAATGCTTGTTTATTTTCTGCTTTTGTTTTTTTTTTTTTGCTGTTTATTTACTTGCACTTTTTGTATGGTGTCCTTGGGTGCTAGAAGGGCGCCTATAAATAAAATGTATTATTATTATTATTATTATTATTATTATGAAGATATTTCTTACCAATAACTTTCACTTTTGTTTCAGTCTTGAGATTTTCACACTCGCATGTATAAACACCGGTGTCGTCATCATTTGCATCCTGGATTGTCAAAGCTTGTTGCAGTCCGATAACATTGATCTGAACCTTGCCAGGGATTTGCTCAAGCTCCTTGCCATCTTTCTTCCACACCACCGGCCGGTCTTTGCTCAACTCACAAGTCAAGTACATGGGCTGTCCCTTCAGTACAGACGCCTCCTCCTCCAGAGTCTTAGTAAACTTAACAGGCAGTTCTGTTTAGGGTAAAAGAATTTGATTTAGGAATCACACAGTGATGCTGACACAAAATATCACACGATCAGTGTGTCAGAAGTAAAAGTCCTCACCTTCTACAATAAGTCTGGCAATGGAAGTCTTCTCCTTATTTCCAAGCTTGGCTACACAGGTGTACTCTCCTGTGTCAGACAGCTGGACATCAATGATGGCCAGTTTACGATCTTTGCCATCAGAGGTAAACTTGTGCTTTGGACTCTCCCTCAGGTTGCTTCCATCTTTCATCCATGTGGTAACAGCTGTAGAAGGAGAAATCTGGCACTCAAATACAGCTGAAGAACCAATAGATTCAGCTTCTTGCAGCACAATGTTTTGAAGCTCCTTCACAAACTTCAGAGGAACAGCCTTGAGCTGGAAACCAAATGGTGACTCCCCAGGAGGTTTGTCACCACCACCTCCAGGTCTTCCTCTTCCACGTCCAGCATCACCAGGGGATGGAGTTTGTCTTGCTGGAATAGGGAAGGGGGAGTTGTTATTTTACAAGTTAAAGCTAAGCACAAAATATGTGCTTTAGAAATATGTTTCCACATAGTCTAAAGTCATATCAAAGGAAATTCCCTAAAGTTCTTACGTTTAAGTCCTCTGCCTCTGCCTGGTCCTGGCTCTTCCTTTGGTTTTCCATCTATTTAACATATTACAGCACATTTGTAAAAATTGCAGCTGTCAGTTAAATGACATTCATACAGCATACGTGCACTCATACACACAGACACTCAGTGACAAGAAGATGCAAGCAGATTACTGAAATGAATTATGTAAAGATGAAGATTAAAATGATCCATCATTGGATCCATAAAAAATGGACCAACAAACATATAATGATGACAATGATCAACAAAAGACAACGCAAATGAAGACACTGCATCACAAAAAGACGAATGGGTGTACATATAAATAAAAGACAAACAGACAACTGACAACACTGAGTAACACCACACATGAAAAATAAAGAAGTTGAATTAGAGGATGGATATTATTTGTGATGACTTTGGTGGGTGAGGGATGGCAGATACCAGTGGCAGGGTCTTGGCTTCCCTCTCACCTCTTTTATCACCCACGCCTCCTGGAGTTTCCACAGCTCCATCTTCCAATGAGTCTTCTGATCCATAACTTTCATGAGGAGAGAGCTCCCATCCCCATGCTTCTTCTTCCACATCTTCCTCATTCTCATCTTCTTCCTCAAATACTTCTTCTTCCTGCTGAGTTGGAATCCTTTCCAGCTCCACAGCTCCAGGAGAGAACTCCTTCAGTAATGGCAACTTTGTTTTTTCAGGTGTTAAAGAAGTGTCGTCTCGGGGGGAGATTTTCTTCGGGACCTTTTTCAAAGTAACAGACTCAACTGAATCTTTAGGTGACAGCTTTTTAGGTTCTTTTGCACTGGGCTTCCTTTCCATTAGAATGGATTCGGTTTTTGGAGAAGGTGATTTTTTTGGCTCAGCCTCCTTTTTGGCAAGTTCAACCGGTTTTAGCTTTACCTCCAATTTTTCCTCTATTTTAGCAGGCAGAACACCAGTCTTTTTAGATGATGTTTGTTTATCTTCCTCCTTTGGACTGGGTTTCTCTTCTGTAGGTTTCTCAGTCTTCGGTGAGGGAGTCTTTTTGTACTCTACAGGCTTTTTGATAACTTCTACAGGTTTTAGTAATACCTCCTCTTTTTCTTCAGATTGCTTTGGAATAGACCCAGCCTTCTTAAATAATAGGGATTCCTTTTCTTCTTTTGGACTTTTCTCTGTTTTCTTCACTGTACTGGGAATGTGTGCATCTGGTTTTTGCTCCTCTTGCTGTTTCTTGATCTTGTCAAGCTCTTTGTCTGGCTTCTTGTCTTTCTTAATGTCAGGCTTCTGATCTGTTGATGATCTAGCAGGATATTTTATACCTGTAATATCTCTATCAGTTGTTGCCCGAAGACCTTTTTCATCAGGCACATCAGCTTTAACTTCCTTTGAAAATGGTTTTAGTTGTACCGTTTCCTCCTCTTGGTCCTGCATTGGAACACTCTTTGCTTTCATTAATGGCTTTTTTGGCTCTTTTGAAGTCGTGTCCTGTGCTGCTGAAACCACAGGTTTTGCTGTGATGGCTTCTTCACCATTTCTAATTGTGGGTGTCACTTCGTTTATCTGTATGGCTACAACCTCTTCATCCAGCTGAAGTCTCTCAAGTCTCTGAAAAGCGGCAGTATCTTTCATCCCATCATCTTTTTTATCTTTCTTTAGAACAGGACTATCTGATCTACCAGGTTTCACAACTGGTTTCAGCGTCACAGCTTCTTGTGCCTTCTCTGTTAATGGCATTGTAGATCCTTTTTTGAAACTTAGGCCGGGTGTCTTTGGTTCCTCATCTTTTAGCATCTTGCTTTTCTTGAAATCCCCCTTTTTGTCTGTCACCAGAACTTTAGTCTCAGGTATTGTCTCTTTCTGCTGCTTTTCTTTAATAGATTCTTCAGGTTTCTTTCCCTGCTCACTCTGTGTTTTCTCTGTTCTTATAACGCTCTTATATGTTTCCTCTTTTATTTCGTAACTACCAGTAATTTCAATTTTCTGGAGAGTTTGTCCAGGTTCTATTGACTGTGCTTCAGGTGGAACTTTGCTGATCTGCGTCAAAGACACAACGTCAAGCTCGGTTTTTTCATCTTTAGTTCTTCTTGTGACTTTTGTTAAGACTGGCATTGCCAGTTTTTCTTCCTCTTCAGTGTGAATCTTAGTTTTCCGTTTAAGATATGCCTGTGTGGTGCTAGGAGTTTCTGAATAAATGACATATCATGATGTCACAGAAGGCACAGCAAACAATCACAAGACAGCCAAATGTGCAACACACATTGGTATCAATTCCAATTTTAATTCACAAATATCTATGCTAACACTTCACTGGATTTGGGCAATTGACTGAATGGGTTGGTAGTGAAAGATCCATATGCCAACCATGACGATGACCAGTTTCACACAAAAACAATACATTTTCTTAAATGAATGATAAATGTTACTTAAAGAAACAAGACTGACAAAACAGACAATTGTACACAAACCCAAAAATGGAAACATAACAAAACATCATAAAATAGCAACCATACCTTTCTGGACAGGTCCAGGGGTTTGAACGGGGCCTTTGTCTGCAAAGATTAAATGTTTATTAAACAGAGGAAAAGGCATAAGCATAATGTAATCTGGGAAATGTGAAACCAAATATAATGCATTAGCTTACAAACTCTACAGCTTCAAATTTACGCTGTTTTTAATGGATTAAGGCCATAAATGTATTACCTGAAATGAATCCTAAATCGAAAGTAGACCATTCAAACAAACTTATTTGAGCATGTAGAGGTGTCCAATAAGTGTTAGTTTTAAGATGGACAAGATTTCAAGCACAAATACAGTGCAAGCATAATCAGACAAGATGAATAGATATGGTATGGTAGTGAAAATAAATGCAAAAATGAACTAAAAAGAGACAAATAAAGGTGAAGATGTGTGACACATACAGACATAGCACAAAAACAAAAAAAGGACAGCAGTGACACAGGCTAAGAAGACAAAGTAACAGAGACTCTACCTTCAGGGGGAGAGACTTTTTGTTCAACTGGTGTGGCTGTTGGTGCCTCAGGTGAGGGTTTCTTCTTCATAGTTGGCTCTTTAAATAAAAGTAGGCCATTATCACAAACACAAAATTATAATGTGCATGGAAAGACTAAGCAGTACAGAATAGACAAAAAAGAGGGAAACACAAAAGAAACTGTTAAAGCAATTAAAATGGTTAAATAATGAGACAAGATGAATGTGATAACACAAGATGCACAAACAAGATGTTGTTACAATAAACACATAAATAACAGAAAATTTGTCAAACAAAACAAACAGGTGAAGATGTATGACACATACAGACGGCTCAAAAACAATAAAGATGACAAAGATCATAACAAATGCACAAACAACATGGAGACGGAGATCGTACCTCGAGGAGGAGAGACTTTTTGTTCAAGTGGTGCCACTGTTGGCTTTGGTGCCTCAGGTGTTATCTTCTCTACAGATGGCTCTTTAAACAAAAGTGTACTACTGTTACAGTCAAGAAGCAAAAATGCCCATGGACAGACGCACAGACAAATTATACATCAAAAGGAAAATGTAAGACATCTAAGACACACCTGACAAAGCTCACAGTGTTACATTAAAAAGAAAGAAGAAAGGAGATTAGAGAGAAAGAAGAGATTAGTGCAGGACGACATGGAAGACACATAAGAAAAGACTCTACCTTGAGGAGGAGACACTTTTTGCTCTGGTGGGGTGGCTGTCGGTTTTGGTGCCTCAGGTATAGGCTTCTTCTCCACAGCTGGCTCTTTAAATAAGCATGCAATTCACACAATTAAGACATGCCACTGTGTATTTAAAGACAATGTGTTACACCATAGAGAAAATACACACAAAATAAGACACGATAGACAATGACAACATCACGTTGTACTAAAGATAGAGAAGAGGTCAGTAGGGACAGAGAAACACTGGAGAATCTACCTCGAGGAGGAGACACTTTTTGGTCAACTGGTGCCACCGCTGGCTTTGGTGCCTCGAGTGGTGGTGCTTTCTCCAAAGTTGGCTCTTTAAACAAAAGCATGCCAATGACACAATTAAAAGATAATACTGTGCATGGAAAGACTTTTACACTCAGGGACAACATATATAT
Source organism: Hydrocynus forskahlii (assembly GCA_037974365.1). Taxonomy (NCBI): domain Eukaryota; kingdom Metazoa; phylum Chordata; class Actinopteri; order Characiformes; family Alestidae; genus Hydrocynus; species Hydrocynus forskahlii. Next base: position 660,531 of record JBBPCX010000002.1, read on the forward strand.
GAACATAAAATAATACATAATGGATGTAACAGGACAGAAACTGAACAGATCAGTAGACAAAAAGACAGAAGACACCACAGAAGACTCTACCTCGGGGAGGAGAGACTTTTTGTTCAACCGGCTTGACTGTTGGCTTTGGTGCTTCAGGTGTTGGCTTCGTCTCCACAGTTGGCTCTTTAAACAAAAGCATGCCATTGACACAATCAAGACATAATACTGTGCGTTGAAAGAGTTTTACACCAAAGGACAACATATATATGAAGATATAATAATACAGAACTAACAAACAGACTAAGGTAACTGACAGAAACTGAATAGTTCAGTAGAGAAAAAGACAGAAGACACCACAGAAGACTCTACCTCGGGGAGGAGAGACTTTTTGTTCAACCGGCTTGACTGTTGGCTTTGGTGCTTCAGGTGTTGGCTTTTTCTCCACAGTTGGCTCTTTAAAAAGAAGCAATGTCATGGTCATAACCAAGAAATCGCAATGTACTATACATAGTACAAGAAGTACTATGTAGCCAACTAGAGAAAATACAAGTGAAAAGGGGCACGGTGTAGGATAAGATAAGACAAAGCCAAAAATATCCCATTGTATCAAAGACAGGGAACAGATTTGTGAGCACAGGAACACAGGAAGACACGAGCAGAGACTCTACCTTGTGGAGGAGAGACTTTTTGTGAAAGTGGTAACACTGCTGGCTGTGGTGCCTCAGCTGTTGGCTTCTTCTCCACAGTTGGTTCTTAAAATAGAGGCATGCCATTGTCAGTCAAGACATTTTTGATGACATTTGTGTAACTTCACATTGTATTAAAGACTCAAGGAAAAGAGCAGCTATCTGTTTAGCTTTGTATTGCTTTTGAAAGAAGAAGTGGATTCTGACAAAGGTTTTTGTCTAACCGAACGTTGTTATACAATCAAGAATAAAGAACCAATGGAGATACATAAATTGATGCATGGATGAAGATAAGATGTCACACAAAGATGAAGAAGACAATTTCAGCTGCCTAGGCGGCAAGCATTGTAAGATGAGACAAACAATGGACAAAATAAACAAAGAATGCAGACATTCAGTTTAAGCTGCATTTTGAAGTGTTTTGCCTAAATACCTTTTTTCTGTTTTTTAAGTTCTTTCCTCCCTTTGTCTTTTTGTATTACTTTTTCTTCAGGAGCAGCTTGTGGTGATATTTGCTGGTTCTGCAGCTTCTTTGTCGTTTGATTGTCTGAAGAAACAGATCTAGGCTCAACATCCTTTCCCAAAGTTTCTTTCTTCCTCTCTTCAATACTGGAATATTTCTCTTGTGTTGGCTCATCCTTTGGTGCAGGCACCTTATCTATGGAACCTTCAGCTTTCTTCTTGGTTTTTGAATCCATCGCCTGAGTAAATGGTTCCGTCTTGACTTCAGGGATATTTTGGTCAAATTGAGCCATCTGCTCCCTCAATATAATCTCTTTACTTGGAAATAAACTGGAATCTACTGGTCTTTCATCATGAGCCTCCCTCTTTTCTGCATGAACTTCCTTAGCTTGGAAACACAAAGACTTGGGGTGCTGATACTGGATAACATCACTTTCAAATAAAACTTCTCTTGAATACACTTCTTTCATCCCTTCTTCTGCCTTTTTAGATTCAGTAGAAATGTCCACTTTGTTTTGATCAGTTCTCTTCAGAGCTAGCAACAGCAGAGGGACATTAGAGTAATAACTATTATATAATCTCCTGTTATATACTAATATATACCAATGCAAGTATGTGTGGATAACCCTTCTAATTAGTGGGTTTGGCTATTCCATCCATACCTACATGCAATCTTTGATGACAGACACTGGCAGTTTTGCCCTATTTGAGCTGCTGGTCAGCTTTAATTGTAGTGAAGTGATAACAGAGCAACAGACAGCTCAGAACAAGACCATTTTCAGATGACACTACTGCAATTTTAACTAGCATGTAAATTTGGCTAGCCTTGGTTGCAACTAAGGGGCTGAAGCCCTTAGTTTTACTCAAGAGAAATGTTAATGTATAAGGGTACCTCAATGGTACCACTGACAATCCTGGGGTTTGAACCCACAACCTTACGATCGCAGGGGCAACTCCCTAACCTCCAGGCCACCAGCTGTTTTATGTATACAAAAGAACTGGGGGCTTCCACTTTGTGCAAACGGTTTGAGAAAGGACCATTCATGACAATATTTGTACAAAGTTAGGTCCATAGAGAAGTGGTTCACCAAGTTTGATGTGGATCTTGACCTCATCAAACCGCTCAACTTAAGTAGTTCACTATGTGTGTGTGTGTGTGTGTGTTCCTGACATTCTAAGCATAAGGTAAAACATCTAGAGGAAATATGTCTGAAAAACATCTAAAAAAAAAAACCTTCCAGAAAACATACCTCTGGCAGCAACAACTTCTAACTGGTTTTGAGATTTAGCCACAGACTTTTTCTCAGATGGCACTTTTGTACGTTTAACTTCAGCCACTTCCAGCAAAGTCTCTTCAGGCTGATATGGGATATCTTCAGTTTTGAATGACATTTCTTCTCTTCTAGACACTTCTTCTATCACAGAAATCTGCTCAGTTTTTTGAGGGAATTCCACTGCAGGCAGAACTAGTTCGGCTGTCTTTGAAGATGCATCTTTAAAGATGAAAGATTTTACAGTTGCACCATGGCATGGTACAAGAAGCACATTCAATAACACAGGCATTTAAAGCAAGATGAATCAGTAATTAATTTCCATTTATATATCAAGGCATATTTTTGGCCGGTACTTTTCATTCTGCCCAATTTTCATCACTTTGGGGATTGTTACTTTTCCCATCAGCTTTAGCAGGGATGTTTTATTTTATTCTGCTTTTAAACAACATTTAGTTTACTGAATATACCTCATTCATATTGTGTATATACGTTGTACTTATTCCTGTTTTAATGTATCTTTTATTGTTTACTCATCTTAAGCATTTACTGTATGGAAGTTAAACAACTATAATCTATACTGAATTCCGCACGTAAATTAGTCACGTTAGAATATATTTTCTACATAATTGGATTGAACTTACTCAGTTCACCAAAGTAATAGTATGGTAGAGATTATTTGTATGAAAAGCAGGCTCCAATGTGATATTTTTTACTATGTGTGTGCATCATAGAAGACAAACCCTTAAGAACAACCAAGCGTACCTCTTTCTGGAGTCATTTGCACTTCCTTTTGAGGTTTAGCTACGGGTGTTTTCTCAAGTACTGCATCTGTTGTTTTAACTTCAGCCACTTTCAGCAAAGCCTCCTCGGGCTGATATGGGATGTCCTTACTTTTATGCAAGATTTCTTTTCGTGAAATCATTTCCTTCATCACTGAAACTGTCTCTACTTTACAGGATAATTCCTCTGTATTCGCAGCTATAATAGTAAGAAAGAATGTTAAGATTCGACCATGTGGCAGTCACATTTCTGGTCTTGATTGATATGCTTTCAAAACACACTGTAAATGAATTCAGTGCAAGATGTTTGTATTTGAATGTTGTTATAATTGCTTCCCTGAACAAAACAATGCAAAAACCCATGAGGAGAAACCCTCAAGACCAACCAGGCATACCTGTGGTAGGAGAAATCTCAATCTTCTTTTGAGGTACAATCACCAGCTTTTTCTCAGATAGCACTTGTGTGGGTTTAACTTCAACCACTTTTAATGCTGTTTCTACAGGTTCATATAAGATTTTCTCTTTTTCATAGGCCTCTTTTCTTGAACTCATTTCCATTGTCACTGAAATCTCTTCCGTTTTCATTGATATTTCCATTGCGCGCTGACATTGTTCAACTCTCTTTGAAGCTGCAAAGTCTTTGAAGATGAAATTTTAAGACATCACCATGTGCTGTTGTCAGAAGGGTACTCCATAAGCCCAATATTTAAACAAGAAAGCAAGATATTCAGATCAATGCTGTAGTTTATACTGAAAAAATATCTAAAACAGCCAGTTAAAACACACAACCCTACTGTTGTTGCACTGTCTGCTGCAAAGTGCATTTAAATATATTTTGTATATTTTATTGCAAAGACTCCAAGACAAAGACAGATAACAGAAAACAGGACAGATAATCCAAGTACATAAATGGATAATATAAAGAAAGCCTTGAAGATCAACCAAGCATACCTCTGGTAGGAGCCATTTCCACCTCCTTTTGAGGTTTAGCCACAGGTTTTTTCTCAGATGGCACGTCTGCGGGTTTAACTTCAAGCACTTTGTAAAAGCAGAAATGAAACCAGACCACATGAATGACAACATACAAACAACAACAAACAGAATTTCGAGAATATGCAGACATGGGATTCGACTTTCAAATCCCAGACTAGACACATAAAACACCAATAGGACACTAGTAAATAAAAACTCCCACGAGTAATAAGGTCTAGTTAGCAACACAAAAGCAATCTGTTAAATATTTTGGTCATGATACCTTTCTCTGCTGGTTTTCTGGGCTGAACTGGTTCAGGTTTTGCCTTAGGTTGCTCAAGTGTGCTGGTTATTGTCTCTGACTTTCTGGTTGGTTCAACTTTGGGAGCCAGAGGAACAATTTTTGGTTCTGGTTTCCTACTTGCCTCTGCCACAGGCACTTCTTCAGAGACAGGGGTTATCATAGGCTTTTTAATTGGCTCTGTTTTTTTAACTTCTTGTGGAACGGTGATGGACTCTGACTTTTTAGCCAGTTCTTCTGTTACCAGCCTTTTAGAGGCTGGCGTAAGTTCTGCCATTTGAACCAGTCTTTCCATTTTAACTTCTGTGGATACAAGTACAACTTCCTCTTTTCTTGCGGGCGAAGGTGCAGACTCTTGCTTTCTTGTTGGCTCAGCCATCACTGCTACAGACAATTCTTGTTTAGACAGTGTCCCCCTTGGTGGCTCTGGGGCAACTAACAGAAAGTCTGATTTTCTGTCTTGCTCTATTTGTAGTGCTTCTGTTGTCTTCGCCACTTTGGGAGCTTTAAAATAGACAAATGTGGTTACACGCAATGACTACCACAGAGAGTGACCAGAATAACACTCAGCCGAGTGCAAAAAGCCAAAGATTGAAGATATTAAGAAATCAAGAATCAAGACAAACAAACACAACACATATTTTAAGAGCACCATTAATGGTGATAAGAGTTTGTTGGAAACATCAAAATAAAGACAAGTTTTAAGACACCTCAGTATCAAAATACCCACAACAATTGCAATGTTACAATCACTGCACTTAAAAAGTACCTTCAGATGGAGTCATGGCCGGTTTTGGGGTTAAAACCTCTTTCTTTGTAGGTGCTATGGTGGGTTGCGATGCTGCCTCTGGTTTCTTGAGGACCTCTGGTTCTTTTAAAGAACATTCAAATTCAGAAAAAAGAACAAACATCACAGTCTAAATGGACGAACACATTACACAAACAGACAAAAATGTAGTTTGAGATGTACAAGGACATTTATCACGTAAAGATGTCACTTCACACAAACATTTGGGAAAGGACTGACAATAAAGAGTGGGCATATCGGACAGACACACACAGGCCATCACACCAACAAAGAAACTAAGAGAAGGACAGAAAGATGAGGCAACAGCACACAGACAGCTCTCAAATACAATACCTTTGACTGGGGGAGCCTCTGGTTTCTTTGCAGGCTGAGGTTCAGGTTTCAGCTCTGGCTTTGGCTCTGGTTTTGGTGTAACCTTGGGCTCAGGTTTTGGCTCTTGTTTGGGCTCAGGTTTGGGCTCTGGTTTAGGCTCTGGCTTAGGCTCTGGTTTAGGCTCTGGCTTGGGAACAGCTACTGGTGCCTCTTTACGCTCAGGCGGCACCTGTGGTTTAGGCTCAGGCACCACAGGAGCTGCAGGTTTTGAAACATTTTCAGGTAAGACAGAAAACTATTAGTGTCTAAGAGATGGGGCTAAGTGACAGAACACACAAAGTGATAAGAATTATAATACGTTTTAACAAGACTTTAAAACAAGAGGACCCATATTAGACTGTTATCAGACACAGATACAGTTTTAAGATCTTGTACAATTAATACAAAACAACACATTTGACTGCTTTGACATACACAAGATGTTTCTTAGCCATTTACATTTCAACATAAACACATGGACTCGCAAACTTACAGACTCAGAATGTACAACACATAAAGAATCTTACACTTAGGACATGTTCAACACTTATGACAATACCTTTAGGCGCAGGTTGTCCTTTTGTCTCGACCACCTTTACTGAGGGAACTATTTCCTCTACAGGCTTCTTGACTTCAGGTTCTTAGAAACATCATCAGCACAATAAGAATACAATTTAGTTACGGACAGTATGTGTTTAAGCACTGTATCACATCAACATACACATGAAAACATGTAAACAAACCAACATACAAAAAATAGAACATTTTCATTGAAAACTGAACAACTCTGAGAAACACATCAAAACACTGACACAGATGAATAAGGGAGACACAAAGACACAAATACCTTTAGGCGGACTTGGAGGTTCCGGTACAAATGCTTCCTCTAGTTTTGTGGAAACCTCAGGTACTTAAAACACATGTTCTTTGTTAAAATTCTGCTACCAAGTTTACATTTATAGATTTTTGGCAGACATGCATAAAGTATGTTTGCAAAGACATTAGAAGAAATGCAAAAACACATAAAGGCATTGTAACCATTCAGCAGAAACGCAAATGGTGGCACAATGTTAATAAAAGCATATATATGTACATATATACATACATACAGATATACATACATACAGATATAAAGACAGGAAGGACATACATACACACACACACACATACACACACACACACACACACACACACACATTCAAAAACACCACAATAGTTTAAGAGACAGTTTAAGAGGCTCGGCAGATGGCTTTAAGTCTTGGCATTTGTAAAGGTTAATAGCAGTTTGACAGCCATAAGCTCAGCCAGGCACAAGCAAGGTGTTCTCTTAATACCTCTTTTAGGCTTTTCTTCTGTCTTTCCTGCCAGAACTTTGGGAACAATTTCTTCAACGGGCTTCTTCGATTCTGATGGAAAACAAACACACACTTAGACATGCAAAGTAAGACCAAACTTCTCCCAGATCCTGTTGGACTCAGAATACAGCACAACACCTATGGATTAAATATTGGGGAGAAATGGGGTGAATTTATGGATTATTGGTCAGTGGAGGAAAACAAACACTCAAGCACTACCAAAAATGGGTGGTGAGGAAAGACAAGAGTAAAACGTTTGGAGAAGATGAAAGACAGCATTCACACAAAGCGAGCTAACACTGAGCTCTCAGTTATTAATGGGCTTTCAACCACAGTATACCTTCTGCTGCTGAGAATTCATGAATTATTTTTTTCTCCTGGATTGTCCAACTCTCATACTCTGGTGTACCGCATTTGCACCAAAATGATTAGGCAAGAATAAAAGAAAAAATAAATCAAAATTAACAAAGAAAAATAACATGAAGCACACTTCATTACACTACCAAATTCGTGCTCAATGTATATGTGCTGTTTGGTTTAATAAGTTTATAATGATTCTTATTCTTATAATCAGAAGTGAATAGTTATAAGTTTAAATTTCAAGTCAACCCTAATTTTGGTTAATTAATTAGAAGAAAAATGTCCTCAATGTGATTTTTAAATGTGGTTATAGGTGACATACATTAGAACAAATTAGGCACTAATGTATGGAAATAAAATGTATGCGTGTTGTCATCATGGTTATAAGGCAGTGGGGGGTTAATACAACACAAAACATGATTTGTTGATGGATATGAGATGAAAAGTTTAGAAATGGTAGAAAACTGTGAAGTTGGTTACAGGCGAAGTAACAGTAGAGACAGTACCTGACACTTCACTCTTTCCTTCGTAATAATATTCAGATGGTTCTTCTTTTGAATATGAAAGGTTTGAAAAAGTTATTACTACAACTGCATGGTTTAGTAAACTATGATTTAATATTGCTTAATGACATCTAGTCTTACCTTTTAGACTAATAACAGATGACAACTCAGGTACTTGTATTGTTGTATCAGGGATATCTACACATATAGAGAGTACATGTTATTTTGTTAATTATTTCTTTTGCTATGAGTTGTTCAATTATTTTTAAAGAATACTCATATGGGAATAACTAATCAAACTGGTCTAAAAGGTTTTGGGGATCTCAGTTACAAAGTACTCACCATAGGACATTGTTCCTAGATCAAATTCTGTGAAAGGAGGTAAAATGTCACTACTGGGACACAGTACCCATACCAAATTAGTTTAACTAACTTCAGTGCCATTCTACAATTTAATAACTGGTACCTTTTCCTGACAGATAAAGCTCAGCTGTACTTGTAGCTTCACCCATAGGCTCCAAACGCGCAATCACTGAGTACACACCTAAAAGATTATTAGTGAAGGTGACTAAAGGTCTTTCATTTAAAATGCAAACTGAAATAGAAGAACCTCCAAGATGTTGTAGTCTACAAACCTTCGTCCTCAGACGTTACATTACGGATGACCATAAAGTGACGTCGTCCCTCACATCTGAAGGAATATTTTGGACTCTCTTTAAGCTCCCAAGAGTCCTTATACCATGTGACCACGGCATTGTCAAAGGACAGCTCACACTCAAACGTAGCGGTCTGACGTTCCTTCACCATAATGTTTTGGATGCGTTTGGTGAATTGAATTTGATCGGCTACAAATAAGACATGATTTGAACAATCAGCTTTTGTCTTAAAATACATCAATTTCATACATTACCACGTTCCAAGATTAAGCTGAGTGAAGACAAACTATTCAAGAATTGTTCACCTACCAAGAATAGGGCCACTAGGGGCAAGCAGTTCAAGAGCATTAAAAAAATGCAAGGAAGGAAAGCGTTTATTAGTGAAAAGACAAGATCAGAGTGAAGAGGTTAGTGATAGCCACGTGAAACGTGTGCATCTATAAAGACATGTTTTAATTCAATTCAGTTCAGTTAAATTGTATTTATATAGCACTTTTTACTACCATGTTGTCACAAAGCAGCTTTACAGCATCCAGGTCCAAGCCCCTAGTCAGTAAGCCAAAGGCGACTTGGATTTTTTTAACTTGGATTGCTGTTGCTGCTAATGAAACTGATCCTCAAAAGTGATACAAGGGATGTGATAAACACATGCATTTGTGTATTAGAGAGCACTGCAACATTGGCAGCTTTGCCTCCTTACCAGGTAAAGCCTTCTGCTTATACTCATCACTCTCTGCAGAAGAGGTAGTCAGTTTGCCTCAGTACACTTCAAAAACTGTAAACAGAATGCAAAACAAGTACTGGAGAGAGGACTTACCCAACACTGACAGTGTGGCACTGGAGATGTGTGGGCCACAAACGACACGGTAATTTCCCTGGTCGCTCTTCTGACAGTTCTTGATCTTCAACAAGTGGCGGTCACCCGTTATTTTAACTTCATATTTATTACTGGTTTCGAGCTTCTGTGTGTCTTTGTACCAAGATAGAGTGATTTCGGGGTAGTTGATCTTAATTTCACACTCAAACACTGCCTCTTTATTAACTTGAGTTGTTTGGTCTTTGATGTCATTAAGCAGGGTAACGGGCTGAAAAAAGAAAATAAGTGTACATGTTCCATCAGTAAACAGCTCATCAAAGCATGACCTGAATTTGCTACAAGAGGGTGTTTTCCTAGATGCTGTTGCTGCTGCTTTTCAAAAAAGAATCATACTTCAATGTGCTCCATTCTCCTCTGCAAATCAGACACGAGCCTAGCCAAATCTTCGTCAGACTCTCGTTCCTGATTCAAAAAAGAGCATTAAGTATTACATATACTACATAATGATGATTCATACCCAATTATGGTGTCAGAAAACAAAATATCAAAAAAGAGAGTTAAATCTACCGGTCTTCCACTCTCTTCACCCTTCTCCTTCTTCAGCTGCTCGATGGCCTGAAGAAGGCCGCGGTAGTCTGTGATGCCGTACATACGAGCGTACTTCTCGTACTCTTTTGGATCTACGTTTCTTAACAATTCAACTATGTCAATGTCTTTGTCTTCCTTTGGACTTTTTTGCTTTGAAGGTGTCCTGAACATGACAAAAGACAGCCAAATGTCATTAAGGTGTTTCCTTTTTTACCTAAAAAGCTATACTTCTTTATTAATTTATAAAGCAAGTATCAAATATTAAACTCACTTCTTCAGTTTCACCATTTCAGGCGCAGTATCTTGCTTCTCTGCAACATTAAGGTCAGTGCTGCACTCAATTTCCCCATGTCTGTTCGATGCCATACATCTATACTGGCCAGAGTCAGATTTAGTCACTTCTCTGATCTCCAGCTTGGCCTCTTGGCCCTTCTGCTCAATACTGACACGACCACCGTGGGTCACCTGCCTCCACTTGCCCTTCATCCATTTGACGTTAGGAATGGGATCACCACCAACCTTGGCAATGAAGGTAGCAGTGCTCTCTGCAAGAATATTAGAGGACTCCATAATTTTGCTCAAAATTAAATATCGACTTCATAACATCGCACCTTCACAAATGTCACAGCTTCTAGTGAACAATCACTTACTCTCAGTGACACGAACACTCTTTGGTTCATCAATGAAGAACAAGTTGTCCAATTTCTTAACTGCCACAGGTACTGCAGGGGTGGCCTGAGCTGGCGCAGGAGCTGCTCCTGCTTTTGCTAAATGAAACCAGCAGTCGAAGAGCAAAGAGAATGAATGGATGAAGAGACTTACAGCTTAAAGAAATTATTGATTTGAATCGCAGATTTGAATCATGAAATACTTTACAATTCCTCAAACTCAACTAGCAAGAGATGTAACTCCATAATGAATGTAGCTTTAAGTAATTTCAAACTGTCTTACAGAAATATGTTCCAAAACCTGAACTGTGAAGGTTTCTTCTTCAAAAGAACATCACAAACCAGAAAGAGAACATCACAAAACCATAAGGCAAACAAGTGGTCAATCTGTCTTTGATAAAAACCACTGGAGTGTACATGCAGTAACAAGAGGCATAATAACTCTAACGGCTATTGTATGAAACAGTTTGGGAATGAAAGAAATATGTCATCATAAATAATAAGATTATAAGAGCATTGCAGGTAAGTGATGTTTTTAGGTCATGAATGGACATTAAAAATATTAAATTATACATTTCAGCAGCATCTTGCAAGATTTAAAAAACTTAAAACCATGAAAGAAAGGAATATAAGCAAAGAGCACATTCATTATTCACATTCCAAGAGTGGCATCATACCTTTGACAGTGACCCTGGTCTTGGAGAAATTGCTACCAGCATTGTTGGTTGCCTTGCACAGGTAATCTCCTGCATCAGTTAAAGATGCCTTGTTGATATTTAGTGTAGCGGTCCCATCTATAAATGTGATCTTGGTGTTGGCAGAAGGCATCACATCCCTTCTGTCCTTCATCCACTGAACTTTCAGTGGAGGAGAACCTCGGATCTTGCAGCTAAGGTTAAGTCTCTCGCCATCGTTCACTGTCAATGGCTCAAGGGTGGTAACAAAGGTTGGTGGCTTTTGTTGTTCTAGATGTAAAAAAAAAAAAAAAAAAAAGGCAGTCAGACTAAAATGGAGTTATCAATGCTGTCCCCGAAGACCTACGGTAAGAAAGTACTTAATTATCTGAACGTAATGACAAGTATCTTAAGCAAAGCATTTAAATGTTTTTTGCCTTTATTTTTTACTTCTGTCTATGTTGCAAAAGCATCCTATATTTTACTCCGCCACTACATTGTTTATTGCTCAGAAACGGGACAAGGTGTGATTTTGTGTGAAGATAATACAGTGTGCTTTCAAACTGATGCAAACTGATCACAGCACACATTTTATAAAACAGAAACCACAGGAACAAAACAGAACATCCCTTACAACTGAACATCTTACAGTAAAGTGGCCCCTTAAAGTAATGTGTAACCACAGCACACCACAGCACCCAGTGTGAACAGTGTGAAATTCTCTCTCTGTATTTAACCCATTCACCAAGTGAAGCAGTGGGCAGCCACTGGCGCAGCGCCTGGTGAGCAGTGTGTAGGGAGGGTACCGTGCTCAAGGGTACCTCAGTGGTGCCAATAGCAGTCCTGGGATCTAAACCCACATCCTTCTAATCGCAGGGGCAATTCCCTTGCCACTAGGCCACCAGCTGCACGAAGGGATAAAAACCTAAAAGACTGTTGGAAAAACCTGAGCACGAGTAAATTCAATACCTGTAATGTTGATCACAGCCTGGCAGGAGGCAGTACCAGCTTCGTTAGTGGCTCTGCAAGTGTATGCGCCGCTGTCTGAAGTTTTGGATGCCTTAATACACAGCGCAGCCATGTTGCTCTTGAAGGTTACTTCACAGTTGTTAGAGCTGAAGATTTCCTGGTCACCTTTGTACCAGGTGACAGCCAGTGGCTGTGATCCAGACACACGTGCCTCAAGCTTAACCAGTTTACCCTCAGTGTCCTCTATGTGTTCAGAGGGCTTTTTAGTGAAGGTTGGTGGAATCTTCCGATCTGAAAAAAAAAACATATGTTAAGATTAGTTCCCACACACAAACACACACACACACACACACACACACACACACACACACACAGTCATTTATACATTCATACAATGAGTGGGAAATGTAAAATGTTTCAGAAAGAGCCAAGAGAAACACAAGTCTATTCTGATCTTAATATTAACATGGCAGGAGCACAGCCCTGAGTCTACCCTATCTGTCTTCAAAACAGTCTGACACTGGCTACTGTCCAAACAAGATATAGGTTGTAGCTTCCCCCTATATGGATATTATTGCCATCCTTTCACTAGAAACCTTTACTGGTAATTTTTTTTAGTGGCACACTGGCTCCACACTCGTACTCAATGTTACAATTGTGAGAAAAGCATTCTATCAAAGATGAGCATACTCTTTAAATGTACCAGTTAGATACAGAAGAGTTCCTTTGTAAACAGAGCAAACCATGAAGTGCAAAAGCACAAGAAGCAGTTTCAACTCTATCTGATGCAAGGCAAGTATATTTGGTGCAAAGCAAGTATACACAGCATGTCTATTTACATTCAGCAGTTGATGACTAATTACTTTGGGTTGTTACGTTTAAGCCTGGATATATCCATAGAAAGCAGTCCTTCAGTACAGACATCAAAATCAGTTCTCCTTTACTGGTTTGAGTGCTTAGTAAAGAGGGGTGGTGTCCTGTCTTGAATGCTAGTCATTTTCTCATGAAACTTCGTAAGCATTCGGTCAATGAGCAAGTCAAGAAAAGCAGGAATGGCCCGAAATAGGAGCATGCAGTCCTTTGAGAGATTTTACTGCATTTTACTGACCTGCCGCTACAGTGACCTGTGCATGGCAGATATCACTTCCATCATCGTTTGTAACTTCACAAGAGTATCTTCCAGCAGTGTCTGCATCACTCTCATGAAGAGATTCCAAGATACAAGTATTTCCAATAACTTTGGTGTTGTATCTGTAAGAGGCGTAGATCTGTTTGCCGTCCTTATACCATGTGACAAACAATTTTTCCATTCCAGTGAATGAGCATTCAAGCCTCAATTTTTGGCCCTCCTGGAGGGCCTGGTTGGACAACCTCTTCACAAATCGAGCGGGTCCTGAGAGGAACGACATTAAACCAATCATTTAACTGTCATGGTGTTGGGACAGACTAATCACTTCTCTTCAACAAGGTGCTCGATATTAGCATTAGCATTAGCATTGGCTTTAGCATTATATACATCTAGAAGCATTAGTATTAGATTTAGCATTATTTCAAAGCCATTAATAGAAGGATAAGAATATCCAGAAGTCCAGAATGTTGTACTAACCAGAAACTACAGTCACTTGAGCATGACAGATGTCGGTTCCAAAGGAGTTTGACACTTCACAAGAGTATTTTCCTGCAGTGTCCTTAGTGCACTCATGTAGACATTCTATAGAGCAGGAGTTTCCAACAACTCTTGTGTTGTATCTATAAGAGGCATATATCTGTTTGCCATCCTTGTACCATGTGACAAATAGTTTTGGAGCACCAGTGAATGTACACTCAAGCTTCAGTTTCTTGCTCATCGCAATTTTCATTTCCTTAAGCCTCTGCTCAAACCGGGCAGGTTCTGAGAGGAACAACAAATCAATCATAATTTGAATAATTTTGCGGGGAAAAAATGAAACGTTGCCATCCTCAATATAATTCTCTCCACGCTAAACACGGTGACAATATTAAATTGTTGGGAAAAAAATGTAGTTCTATAGAAAATGTAAGGAATCCAAAGTGATACAAACCTGTCACTGTTGTCACATTGGCATGACAGATATCAGTTCCAAAGGAGTTCGATACTTCACAAGAGTATTTTCCCGGAGTGTCTTTGTTACACTCATGAAGACATTCCAAGATGCAGGAATTCTCTGTCACTCTTGTGTTATATCTGTATGAGGCATACAGTTGCTTTCCTTCTTTGTACCATGTTACAAACAACTTTGGAGCTCCAGTGAAAGTACACTCAAGCCTCAGTCTGTTGCTTATTGGGAAAACTGTGTCCTTCAACTTCTTCACAAAGTGAGCAGGTTCTACGAGGGACAGCAGAATCATTAAATCACTTTCGTCAAAACGGTAACCACCAGATAAACACGCCATATGCTCATTTCACAGGGCCGCCTTGTTGACATCCAAAGGGATGCTGAGATGGGAAAATTCTGGAATCAGATAGTACGGACTGAAGATGAATAATGAATAATGAGTCACTTGAAAAATGAATATTTTAATAGTGATTTCAAATGATAAACCAAGTATGTGAGTACCTGTGCACATCCACAGAATTATATTAAAACGGGAATATTTATTTTTTCATGTAACTCTATTTTCACCGTCCTCCATCCATACATTATGACTTAAGAATTTTCCCACCTCAGCCTCTCTTTGCATTTTAAGATGCCAGTCTTATAAAATGAGCAAAAAACACACCCTGAACAACATGCCAGAACAAACCATTCAATTTCCATTTTCCGTGTAGGAAATCCAGTCGTAGAAGGGCAAACATCTCAATCTCTTCAAAAACGTGCAGACAAGAAGACAAATGGAGCCAAGTCAATCCAAACATGTCCATAAAAACACAAATAAAAAATCATTCTCTTAAGATGCATGCCTGCTATCCCCGTAGAACTGAAACGTTGGTGAGGACAGTGCGATTTTAACCAATGTCTTCCAAACTCATGCAACAACTGCCAATAATAGCGTAACGCCAAATCACCATTGAACAACAGCAAGGAATATCATCTCAAGCACCATGCTGTCCAACCCTGCAATATCAACTTGCTCACTTGTAAAAGTACACAGATTTAAGACTTTACAAGAGCATGACATGGAAGGTGACATTTCCCGAAACACAAGCAAGCATCTTCCAGAGTCCTGTGCAATTTACAAACCTGTAACTGCAGTCACTTGACAGTGGCAGATATCGGTTCCATATGCATTTGAAACCTCACAAGAGTATTTTCCAGTGGTTTCTTTATTGGATTCGTGGAGACACTCCAATACACATGAGTTGGATGTGACTTTGGTATTGTATCTATAAGATGCGTAGAGTTGCTTGCCATCCTTGTACCAAGTAATAAACATTTTTGGAGCTCCAGTGAATGAGCATTCAAGCCTTAATTTTTTGCTCATTGGTACAGAGAAATCTGTCAACTTCTTTACAAAGCGGGCAGGTTCTGAGAGAAAGAGGATTGAAATACTTTAGCCTTGTCCTGATGATCTGTTTCTCAGATATGTGCTTCAACAACATGCTAACCACTTATATCCACAATAGGTATGTCAAAACCATGATACATGCAAAACCAGGAATTTTTAAAAATAATACTGCCAAGGCTTACAAACCTGTGACTACAGTCACTTTAGCATGACAGATATCTCTTCCATAAGCATTTGAGACTTCACAAGAGTACTTTCCTGAGGTATCTTTGGTGCACTCATGTAAACATTCCAAGATACACAAGTTGTCGGTGATTTTAGTGTTGTATCTGTAAGAAGCATAGATCTGTTTGCTGTCTTTGTACCAGGTGACGAACAGTTTCTGGGCTCCAGTGAATGAGCATTCCAGTCTCAGTTTTTGGCTCATTGGGATGGAAATGTCTTTCAGCATTTTCACAAAGCGGGGAGTATCTGAGAAGATTGGCAAAGATGCACATTATTGCGATATTCGATGATGCCAGTGAAATAACATCAAATCGGTTTAAAATATGAAACAACTGAGCTAATGCAATAGCAAAAGTGTTCACACTAACCAGTCACTGTGGTCACTTGAGCATGGCAGATATCATTTCCAAAGGAATTTGAAACTTCACAAGAATATCTTCCTGGAGTATCCGTATTGCATTCATGGAGGCACTCCAAGATGCAGGAATTCTTAGTAACTTTTGTGTTGTATCTGTATGAGGCATACAGCTGCTTTCCATCTTTGTACCAGGTAACAAAGATCTGTGGTGCCCCTGTAAATGTGCACTCAAGTCGCAATTTGCTGCTCTTAGGAACTGAGATGTCCATGAGCCTCTTCACAAAGCAGGCAGGTTCTGAATGAAATATCACATTTTTTTAATTAGAATTGTTTTCCCTAGTAACAGGCTTACAAGAATCTTAGACGTGAGGTTAACTGTTGTTATAAATAGCTAAAAGACAATTGTTTAAACGTATATTAAGTAATTGTCTTTTAATGGGGGGTAAGAATGTGTCCTCAACGTAATGGCTTACAAACCTGTAATTACTGTCACTTGAGTATCACAGATTGCACTTCCATATGAGTTAGACACTTCACAAGAGTATCTTCCAGTGGTTTCTCTGGTACTCCCATGTAAACATTCCAAAATACAGGTATCTTCAGTGACTTTAGTGTTGTATCTATAAGATGCATAGATTTGTTTGCCATCCTTATACCAAGTGACAAAGATTTTCTGAGCTCCAGTGAAGGTGCACTCCAGTAGAAGTTTCTGACCATAAGGGATGATGACACCTTTAAGCTTCTTCACAAATTGAGGAGAATCTGAGGGAAACATCACCATTAAAATAAATAAAAAATGACTGCTACTTCTCCACAGTCCTTTTGAGGGTTTGCTTTAACACTACAGCAAAAAATAAAAATATGCAGAGCTCATCCTTACATACGAACCTGTTGTTGTAGTCACTTGAGCATGACAAATATCGCTTCCGTAAGCATTCGAAACTTCACAAGAGTATGTTCCAGGTGTGTCCTCATTGCATTCATGCAGGCACTCAAGGATGCAGGAATTTTTTGTTACTTTTGTATTGTATCTGTAGGAAGCATACAGTTGTTTGCCATTCTTGTACCAGGTGACAAATAATTTTGGGGCTCCTTTGAATTTGCATTCAAGTCTTAGTTTGCTGCTCACTGGGACTGCAACATCCTGTAGCTTCTTCTCAAAACGGGCAGGCTCTGGGAGGAAAATTGTCATACCAATTACATGAATGCTAATATAATCGTAGGTGCTTCTTATATCAAAGGACATGCTGGGATGAAGTATAATAAATCAAATTTCCAAGATCCAGTAGATTACGAACCTGTCACTGCTATCACGTCAGCATGACAGATGTCGGATCCATGAGCATTTGATACTTCACATGAATATCGACCAGATGTTTCTGGGGTCGACTCATGTAAACACTCCAGAACACAGGAATCCCTTGTTACTTTGGTGTTGTATCTATAAGAAGCATAAATCTGCTTCCCATCCTTGTACCAGGTCACAAATAGTTTCTGGGCTCCCTTAAATGTGCACTCAAGCCTTAGTTTCTGGCTCATAGGAATAATTGTGTCCTTCAATTTTCTCACAAAATGGGCAGGTTCTGAAGAAACAGCATTGGAGCAGTTATTAAACCAGTGATATATCCTCGCAAATCCATAGAATTTGGGTAGAAGGCTCACTTTTAAATGTTGGTGTTCCATGGTTATTGTTTAACAATGTAGCGCCTCATATTTTTACTAAATTCAAAAAGCAGGCACAGTATAGTACTAAAAGAAATGGGTGAGCATGTCCAGATACTTATCACAGTACTTTGTAATATACCAACCTGTCACAGCTGTCACCTGAGCATGACAAATATCGCTGCCATAAGAATTTGAAACTTCACAGGAGTATCTGCCAGTGGTTTCATGGGAAGTCTCATGGAGACACTCCAGGATGCAGGAGTTCTTGGTGACCTTTGTATTGTATCTATAAGAGGCATAAACCTGTTTGCCATCCTTGTACCAAGTGACAAATATTTTTGGGGCACCATAGAATTTGCATTCAAGCCTTAGTTTTTTGCTCATGGGGATACTGATGTCCCGAAGTCTTGCTTCAAAGCGAGCAGGTTCTGAGAAGAACAACGGTAAACGGTTTAGATATATAATAACAAGCACCACAGAAATAATGTTCTGACCATGCTGGGCATGCAGAACATGTTGTTATTTCTACATATGTATTGATCTATACATATGTTATCATTGGAATAATTGTGTCCTTCAGTTTTCTCAAAAAATGGGCAGGTTCTGAAGAAACAGCATTGGAGCAGTTATTAAACCAGTGATATATCCTCACAAATCCAAAGGATTTGGGTAGAAGGCTCACTTTTAAATGTTGGTGTTCCATGGTTATTGTTTAACAATGTAGTGCCTCATATTTTTACTAAATTCAAAAAGCAGGCACAGTATAGTACTAAAAGAAATGGGTGAGCATGTCCAGATACTTATCACAGTACTTTGTAATATACCAACCTGTCACAGCTGTCACCTGAGCATGACAAATATCGCTGCCATAAGAATTTGAAACTTCACAGGAGTATCTGCCAGTGGTTTCATGGGAAGTCTCATGGAGACACTCCAGGATGCAGGAGTTCTTGGTGACCTTTGTATTGTATCTATAAGAGGCATAAACCTGTTTGCCATCCTTGTACCAAGTGACAAATATTTTTGGGGCACCATAGAATTTGCATTCAAGCCTTAGTTTTTTGCTCATGGGGATACTGATGTCCCGAAGTCTTGCTTCAAAGCGAGCAGGTTCTGAGAAGAACAACGGTAAACGGTTTAGATATATAATAACAAGCACCACAGAAATAATGTTCTGACCATGCTGGGCATGCAGAACATGTTGTTATTTCTACATATGTATTGATCTATACATATGTATCGGTTTATAAATATTGTATTTTCAGAGGAGTTTTCATAATTGGAGAGACGTGCTTACGAACCTGTGACAGCAATCACTTCAGCATGACAAATATCTCTTCCGTAAGCATTTGAAATTTCGCACGAGTATCTTCCAGTGGTTTCCTTGGTACACTCATGGAGACATTCCAAAATACAGGAGTTCTTGGTTACTTTGGTGTTGTATCTATAAGAAGCATAGAGTTGCTTTCCATCTTTGTACCAAGTAACAAACATTTTTTGGGATCCAGTGAATGTGCATTCAAGTCGTAGTTTATGGCTCATTGGAATAGACTTGTTGCTCAGCTTCTTCATAAAACAGGGAGGTGCTGGTGCTGTGAGAAACAGTAAGGCAATAAGTTACACCAGCTTCATTGTAAGATCCTTTGAGAAAATATTTCTTTATAGAAGTACCCCAGTAGTTCCATTATAAATGTTATTTGTGGAAAATGCATATTTTAGAAATGAAAAAAGGATTTGTCAATGGGCAAGGATCATTATTAGCCTTTTCAGCATCAAACAATCCATCCATACTGATAATATTCCAAGAATATCATCCAAAGACATCCAAAGGACATTAAGAGCCATCCTGGAATCTGTGCTCTCTGGGGATATGACTTTTAAGAGATTAAAAGTTAAAAGAGTTCTACAAGAGACTTGACTTTATCTTCTTTCTTCCAAAATATGAGAAACATTTCTTGAACATTTTGCCTTGTCTTGTTCTTCAAGCATTTTAAACAACCGGTGTGCCATAACAGCTGGGACGGGCCCTCTTTGGCTGACATTAAGAGTAAAAGAGCATGGGTTTTGCACTTAGTGTTCTCCTTAGATATGATGAGGCACTTTGGCCTTTGGAAAAATATGAAAAGTCCAAATATAAACCGAAGATAAGAAGTGAACCAATGTGCTCCACGGTGCCCCACCCAGACACACAAACAAACAAGCCCACAGATGTTTATGTCAGAAACCCTGAAAGTCAGCTAACGAAGAAGCATTTGAAGATTATAGTATCTTCCAGTAGTTTCCTTGGTTCTCTCCTCCCAAAGAACATCCTAAAATCCAATATCTCTTTGTTTCTTTGGTGTTGAATCTACAAGAGGTATAAAACTAATTCCTTTCCAAAGTTCATGTTGCTCAACTTGTCCATAAAACAGACTGATGCTCCTTTGAAAATTATTAATCTCATTAAGTACACTTTGATAAAGAGACCTTCGGTGAACATAATAAGCAAGTCACTTTTCAAGACCACAAGATCCATTAAAGCTGGAAACATTCCAAGATTATCATCCATTAAATGGCAATTCCTGGATTTAGTTTTAGGTGACCCTTCATTCTTCCATTATGTATTAAAATCAGATTTGTGGCGAGGCTTCAGACTCTTCTTTGCTCGATGAACAACTTTCCAAGTTGAGCCGAATTTCCGAGGTCTGATGTTTAATTCTCATCCATGTTGAAAAGTCCACGCAGGATCCCATTATGAGAGTTCCCATAGGGCAAAAAAAGAAGGAGCACAAAAGCAAATGACTGAACTATGATCTCCCCAAGAACAGAGAACCAAAGTTCCCAAATGCCTGAAGATACAAAACCATGGAGTTGTTTTTCAGACAATTCATTAAATCTCATTCTGGCTCAGCTGAATGAAATGTCAGCTGAAGGAATAAAGCACCATCTCCGTGGCTTTAAAGTCTCATAGCTCATTTCAGAAATTTCTAAAAGGGAATAGCTGCATTTCCCTTTTGCGCTCTTTTAATTAGCATATCTTCCTATAGTAATTAGTTGTGTTTATTTTCAGTGATGGTATACCGAATGCACGGGAAACAATACATGTTGAGAGACACTAGAAATAATCTTATGACTAATAACTGAATGCCTTTCCACCGAAATATAGCAAAATGCCCTACATCCCCCTTACATCCTGTCAAATGACTTTGTAAAACTGCAGATAGGCATGACATTGGAACCATCAGGAGTTGGTTTATTAATTGCTGTGTTTTGTTTGAGTAGATGAATGGCTCTGGATTCTTAAAATAAACTATATGAAAATCTTTGGTGCCTTTCTGGCTCGTGTTGCAGAAAGTTTGAAATCTTTTGATATTGCAGATTGATCATCACCATTACAGTATCGGCCATGCCTCCATCAGAAATACGCAAGTTGCCCAAGGCTTTGTTAGCTGTTCAAAGCTTGAAACTACAGCCCACGCTGCGTGTTAGTTGCAACACACTTGTTAGTGGTAGGGGGAACCAGCAAAGGCTGTTCTTTCTCTGATATACTAACCTCTCAACTCTGCAACTGATTCTGAAGAGATCTGTCCAACTTCATTTGATAAATAATAGTGGCGTTTCCCAATGTCTGATTTTTCAAATGAGTGCATAGCCAAATGTGCAATTGAATCTTGAAAATGAAGACTGTGCATTTTATCCAAAGCAACTGGTGTTTTCATATCAAACCAGTTAAATCCAAATGGGTCAGTACCAAGAACCTCAAATTGAAATACACCACTGGGTCCCTTCTCTACATCCAGCATTTGTAATTCTTTTGTGACGGACAGGGGTTCTGAGAATAAAAATGAAAATTTTGATCATAATCATGATCGTAAGACCTATGGACATTAATATTAATGTTCTAGTCACCATGACTATAGAAAGCATTTTATGAGCAATATAACTTTAAAAACCAGCCTATGTTAGCATTTAGCTAAATGTGTGAATAAATTGCACTACTCTAACAACAACAGTAATATTCTCCAGAGTCACAAGACCTGCCTAAAAAGGGGCTTTGCACCATATCAAACACAATAACATAAGAACATATGAAACAGGGGACACACAGACATGTGACTGCGGACGAAACTACTATCCATAGTACAGCTAATTCCAATTTTTTGACAAACCACAAGGACACAAAAACTTCATACACCACAACAGAGCCCTGCGTGGGACTATTTTTTTTCCACCCACTCCCGCTGAATGTCTGACCATTACCGCCCGCTCCCGCTGAATTTCTGACCATTACCGCCCACTCCCGCTGAATGTCTGACCATTACCGCCCACTCCCGCTGAATTTCTGACCATTACCGCCCGCTCCCGCTGAATGTCTGACCATTACCGCCCGCTCCCGCTGAATGTCTGACCATTACCGCCCGCTCCCGCTGAATTTCTGACCATTACCGCCCGCTCCCGTTGAATTTCTGACCATTACCGCCCGCTCCCGCTGAATTTCTGATGATTCCCGCCCACTCCCAAATAATACATTTACGGAGTAAAAAAATCTATGAAAATATATTTATAAAGTAAAACAACTATCCATGTTCTGTGATTCTAAGTTAGTGGCATGCACTGGCTCTTTCACAGAGGATGTGAAACATGAAGTGAGCAGCAAACAGTGCCCTCAAGACTTGAAGTCCTCATTCGTGTAGTGGATAGTGCTGGATATGAATGTTTTGTAGTAATATTCCCTCCACATATCTGCTGTAATAGCACATCCATATTTTTCAATATGGATCCATTCTGCTAACTATTTTGGGACCCGCTCCCGCCCGCTGTCTCTGTTGCTCCTGCCTGATCCCGGCCGCGGCAACTTTAAACCCGCCCAATCCCGCAAGATTTGCATTGGGTCCCACGGGACCCGCAGGATCCCATTCCCAGTGCAGGGCTCTACACCACAATACATACATGTGCTTCACAAAAGTGCCATAAACACGGAATATGATAAGTACTTACCTTCTGACACAAATGTGTGCTTTTAGGATCACCATATGAAAATACTGATACATTACATCTTTCAGCTTTGCTTTTTGATTCATGTTGTTTTCATATAAGAATTTACAGTCCATTGCATTATAGAGCTGTTTGCCATTTCTTGTCCAAACAATATTTACACCAGTGGTGTCCACTGCAGACTCAGTGAAGATATAAGATATTTTAGTATCTGTGCAGCCCAGATATTTTAGTAGAGAAATCAATGTTTGTAAAAGTTTTGACACTTTGAGTGCAGGTTTGGGCACCCTACTATTTCAGTATCAGAAAACTTCATTGATCCCAGAGGAAATCACATGAGCAATTTCCTCCGGGATCAATAAAGTTTTCTGATTCTGATTCTGATATAGTAGGGTGCCCAAACCTGCACTCAATGTGTCAAAACTTTTACAAACATAGATTTCTCTACAAAAATATCTGGTCTGCACAAGGCTGTACCAACACTATTTGGTGTGCATTGTAAAGATAACAACCGTGATTGGTAAGCTGAAGCTCAATGAGCTGAAGCTTAATTTCAAGAGAGAACTTTATCAGAAGATAGTCCACAGTGGAATCCAGAAGAGATACAAATGCAGTCTTTGTGACGGACAACGTTAATTTGTAAAGATCCACTTATTACAATATCCGTATGTTTTTTGACTGACTTTGTAAAGACAGACGGAAAGATTGTACAAAAAACAATCTACACAGAAGAGAACATCCTCTGACTCAATAAAACTCAACAAAGATAAATCCTAAAGATTACAGGTATATATCAACAATCTTATTTTGAAGATTGCTGCATGTCCCGCAGCACAGAAAAAGATTGTCAACCAACACAGACCAAGTTGTCCTTTCATTCCAAACACCAGACAGTTGACACCAGCTTTAACATTCTTACAGATTAGTCGTAGACATCAAACAAATTGCTAATGTACAAACTGGTTGTCAAACCCATAACAAAATTACTCCCAAATCAGAGTAACTAACAAGACAGTGGTTTTAATGACCTATCTACGCACTATTAGCTTTCATGTCCCAATAGCTTTGAATTTCAGCTATTTTCATTCCATTCTGGAAGCAAAGCTTTAAATAATAAAAACCCATTTAACTTACCAGTGATGTTCAGTTTAGCAGAGCAGCTATCACTTCCATGCCTGTTGGAAGCACGGCAGATGTAGTCTCCAATGTCTGCCTTGGTTGAGTTCAGAAGCTCCAGAGATGATATAGTATAGTGGCTGATGATCCTGTACTTGTCACTCTGTCTGATCTCAGAGCCAGACTTGAACCATTTGAAGGTCACGTTTGGCGCCTCTTCGGTCTCGCATTCAAACTTTGCAGGGCTGCCAGTGTTGATTTCGAGGTCATGGATTTTTCGCTTGAAAACTGGTGGCACTGAATTGTGTGAGACAAAATACACAAATTAATATTCCAAAGAAATATTCTGTAAGAAGCTAAACTGTGGTCAGCAGGGAGCAGTATGGATAAAGTGAAAACGGTGGTAGTCCTCAAGTGACTGTGAAAAAGAAATGACGTGGAGGTTAGAGAAAACTATTTTTTTATGAGGAGTTGATGAAGACTCACACCTGGATATGATGTGCCAACACATGCTAGAAGTACAGAGGCATTGTTGGTGTCAAGGGAAGAGGTGAAGGTTTCCACACATGATAAAAAAAATCCCCCCCAAATAAATATCAGATGGTGAACTGATGAGAATGTGCTGGTGATACAGGCGCATACTGGTTTATTAGTAATGATTGTCATCTCTTACAACTACACTGAAAATTGTTAATGATTAGATGTCTAAATTATGGTGACAAAAACATCCCCATTATACAACCTCTTGAGACCACTGTGAGCCTTGATGACGTTGAGGCCTTGCCAGCTTCATTCAGAGCCTCGCATGCGTAATCTCCTTCGTGTTTTTCCTTTTTAACTTTGTGGATTACTAAAGTATAAGTGTCATGGTCTTTGGAACATTTGAACTCTTTGCCAGATTCAATCAGTTTACCATTGAAAAACCAGCGTATGTCGATAGCATGTTTTATTCTAGCAGTAAATGTAACCATGGAGTCCTCCACTACAGCAATATTTTCTAATGCCTTTTCAAACAAAAGTTCCTCGGAAAATGCCTTTTCTGGTGTCCGTTGTGTGGTTATGTCCTCTGTAAGAAATTCCTCCATTCTTTCTTTCCGAATAAGCCCCCCTGTTGATTCCTCAGTTGGAACTGATGTCTTGGGCACACTAGAGGTGACACCTGCAAGACCTACATCTCTCTCATAGCTTTGTTCCAATACAGATTTAATTTCTTGTTTTACAGCTACAGTGGACTTCTGAATGTCCAGTTTTCCTTCAGCACTTTTCTGACTCAACTGACTTTTAGACTCTTGTACAACAATTTGTCTCTGACCAGTTATGTACTGTAAAGAATATTTAGTTTCGGTCTTCAAAGCAGCTGACTGCCTTTTTGGTGGTGTAAACACCTTCACATTTTCTGTCTCCATCACTGGAGATAGCATGTCTTTTATGGGAGCCATGCTATGCTGTATTCTCTGGTGTCTGAGAAGTGGCAATGCGTCAAGCTGTTCAGATGTTAAGATTTCTTGTCCCTGATAAATAACGGAGTTTAAGGTTGCCTGAAGTTCACTTCTGAGATCCGCTGTCTGTGGATATTCACCCTTAAAGGCAACTGTTATTTCTACAGGGATGGATGTTGTCGTAATGAGATATGAGAACATTGTGTGTGTTGGTTCTTTAAGTGTCTTGACCTCCTTCACTTCCACAACTTCTAAGCTACGCACCACATCTGCCAGGATTAATGGTTGATCACAGGCCACAGCACACTGTAATGCATTTTTCAGCTGATGTTTGATGTCTAAAGAGTGTGATTTTGGTATCTCAATTACAAACATGAGTTCCTTTGGAAGGGCTTGGCTTTCTTGAGACTCTGTCAATAGAAGTGGTTTTGTAGGCTGAATGGTAAAGTTCATTAAAGTTGTCTCTGGTTTGACTATGTCCTGAGATACTTCGCTTGTCAAAGTTTGCTTCTCTTCCTTTAACACTGCTTGCCTCAAGGACTGGCCCTCTTTAATTTGAACAGCAGAATCCTGCTCAGCTGCCTCGAGGACAACACAGCTTTCTGTGGATATGGCCTTCTCCTCAATCTGCAGAGGCTGCACGGGTGGTTTGGGCTCTAGATTTAACTTGCAAGCAAACTTTTCTGTTGCTTTTAGATTGTCTGTGTGACCTTCCTCTAAATCAGAGGTGTCCGACACTGACATTGCATGCATAATATTCCAGCAGTCTTCTTTCTGCACAAGTGCACGCTGCTCTTTCACGCTCAGTGTAAAAGGACTTTCCTTCGGGAGCTGCATTGGCTCCGAGACCGAATGGAGAATGCTCAAAGGGCTGGGCTCTTTTCTGTGTTCAGGTTTGACCCCTGTCACAGCAACATCAAGATATTTGGAGTAATCTGCTGTCAGCTCCCGTTTCTCTTCGGTGATAACAGCATGCATACGGGCCTTTTCCAGTCTCTGCACTGCCATCTGCTGGTCTGGTTCTTGTGCTGGAAGTAGACCTTCTTTGAATAAAGTAGTCTTTGACTGCACCGACTGAAGATGCAGTTTGGCAGGTGCTTCTTTCTCTGGTTTAACTGATTCTGTGGACTCTTTGGAAGAAATATGTGCTAAGTGCTCACAACTGACAGCTATCTGTTCATACACTGAGCCTGTGTGCAAGGGAAGTGGGCCCTTTCTGGATTCTGCATGCTCTATTTGAGGTTTCTCATTTGTAAATCTACCTTCTGATGAAAGACTATCTTGGTCACTGGCCACCTGTAAATGAAGCACTTGATCCTCTTCTCTCTGAGAATACACAGAAACGGCACTGTCTAAACCTACAATTGCTGTTGTTTCATCTGCATGAAGTTTATGCTTTTCACTGATAATGAGGGCAGATTTTAGCATTTGGTCTTTGGAGGGCTGCGCAACTTCCTCATCTGTTTTCTGTATGTCAAAACCACTTTCTTTTGAAAAAGTATGCTTGACATCACTGACAGATATAAGAACTGGCTCAGGTTGTTCCCTTCCTACAATACATTCACTACATTCCAAGGCTGGTAGTGTTGAAGAATGAGCCTCTGCAAGTTGCAGATTCTCTGAAGTTATTGTAGAATGTAATATTTTAAGTCCTTCTTTTATTCTGAAGGGTTTCTCCTTCTCTGGGAATGGGATGTTCTTACATTCTTCCTTTAAGATTGCCAACTTAGTCTCAATTTGATGACTGCTGATGGCAAGTTTTGGTTCCGGGACAGCATGTATATTTTCACCTTCCATGCAAGTTAAAGGCTCAGCTTTCACAATAGTAAGAGGTGTCACACTCTCTGAAATGGCTGACATCACCTTTGAGGGCTGTTCCTCAGTAAACTGAAGCTCTAGGACCTCAGGACTTTCGATTCGATCAAAGTGCTGCTCTGTTAAGCCCTGGCTCTCTTGAACAGCAGAAGTCACTGCAGCCATGTGGAGCTGTTTCAAAGGTGTTGCCACAGCTGGTTGTGGCTGGGCAGGAGCAACAGCTACTCTCTCTTGTGTTTCATGAGACTGTAGAACTGCTGTTTGTTGAGTTATTTGCTCCATATGTATTGCTGCAGAAGAAACATCTAACTCACATAGAGTACCTACATGTTCACCTGCTACAATCTGACTATCTTCTGTGCCAGTGGTAAAAAACACCTGGCATCCTTTCTGCAGACTAGCTGTGCTGTACAAGTGAGATTCAGTGACTTGTCCATACATGGACGCTTCGTAAGCTTTCTGTTTCTGTTCAATGACTTTCTCTTGCTTCTGTGATACCGAGACAGTATCAAGGTAGACAATTAGTTCAGCACTGCAAGAAGCTTCTCCTAGCAGGTTGGATGCCTTACATGAGTAGAGACCACTGTCACTTTGCTGAATGCCCACTATCTTTATGAAGCCAGACCCATCCACGTTATTGACAATGCTACAGTGTTTACTGGGCTGAAGATGATAGCTATCTCTGAACCACTCAATACTGGGCAGGGGATCTCCTGTAACCTTGTATTCAAAGACTACATTGCCTCCAGCTGTGCAGTGTAGAGACTCAATTGCTTTGGTGAAAAAGGGTGGTTGTCCAGAGGGTTGTTTGACTTTCTTTGTGTCTTTCACTTTAACGTGAAGAAAAGAGGTACATGTTGATTTGCCATGTCTGTTGCTTGCGGTGCAAGAATATTCTCCTTCGAATTCCTTTTTAACATCATTTATCACCAGTGTGTGTTCTGTGTTCTCTTGGACGAATGTATAAACAGAGGAAGAGGTGATTGTCTGACCATTGTGATACCACTGAACAACAGGTTTTGGAAAACCAGACACGGTCACAGTAAATTTAGCTGTATTTCCGACACTTATGATTGCTGGGGAGAGTTTGGTTACAAAAACTGGCTTTTCTATTTGCTTCTCTAATGTCTCTGAAAAGAATTTTGATTCTGGCTCAAGTTCAAAGGTTTTGCCCTTTTCTTTTATTTGAAGACTTGTTGTGTAAGTGTCCTCTTCAGTAGACACAGCCAAGCTAGAAAAAGCTGAGCACAAAAGAATACATTTTTACGTATTACAATATTTGCGCTGACCACCAAGAATTTTTAGGGCAAATTTCACAACCATTTAATGGTTATAAATTATTTGTGCACTGCAATGTAATTTATTTAATGATTGGGAATATGGCAAAACATTATTATTATTATTATTATTATTATTATTAACAGACCCATATTTTACATGAATAGTTTACCTCTGACTTCCTCCACTGTTGATGGCTCCTCTTCCACCCTCGACACTGTGAAATTGAGGGGAAAAAAATAAACGTAAGAGGCTGGAAAACATTTTTCTGATTTTACTGGGTAAAGTGATGGTTCTCACTTTCATAATCCATTTATAACCATTTTCTGCTCAAAACCTATGAAAATGGACCACATCTCCCTTGAAGAACATTTGTGAAGATGTCCAACATAGAGTCAGACTCCCTAAAGAAAAGTTGTTTTCCTATTACTGCAATATTTTGGAGAGATGTCACAGTCTGGTTCAAAATTGTGGGCTAAGAGTGAGAATTTACAGAATTTACATAGGAAGGACCAAAGCATGCAAATGCCAACCTGTCTTCGCTCTGAGTTGGGTGCTGAACGCATTATCTCCTGCAGCATTAATAATTTTGCATGTGTAAATGCCCCCTTGCCTGGGACCAATATTCATTACATTTAAGCAGCACAAGGGCCCATCATGTTTCAGTGAGTATGATCTTGACTCTCCAACAACATTGTTTTGTAGCCAAACCACATATGAAGGCAGGATTCCTTTGATTACATAATAAAGAGAGACATTGTCTTTTTGCTTGGCAAGGATTTTGGGAGGCAGTTGCACAAGGAACTCTGGCTCAATTGCTTCATATACATCATGCTCCATCAATGGTACAATGTCAGGGAAGTAATGCCTGCATATCGACCACTTTGCTGTCAAGGAGGGGGGACGAAGCAGTCCGACATTCTGTATGGACTCTTGTTTTTCTTGATCAGAGGTCCTTGTACTGGACTCGTTTTCACTCTTAGAAGATTTACTGACAGAATCAGAAGGGATGGGGGTTTCTGCTTTGGGGTTTGCTTCCTTAGCTGAGTGAGAATAAAGTTAGGGAAATTTATTAGGGATTATTCATCAGTAAGAGGATATTTTAGCATTGATAAAAGAGTTAGTGGGATGGGAGGATGGTGTTAGGCCAGGCTTGTGGAAGATGAACCTATTTACAGGATTAAAAATAATTACATGACATATTACAATGTAAATCTCCATTTGTTACAGCCATATGGAAAATATATTCAACTTTCAAATTAAATACAAGCTTTAAGCGGGATGGAATGGAATGGAAATCAAAAATAAAATAGAATCTGTAACCACCTTCTACTGTGAGCTGTGCAGACGTGTGATTTTCACCATTTCTATTTTTAACAGTACAGCAGTACTTCCCCTGGTCCGCAAGTTGAACATTCAGAATGACGAGAGACAAGACATCTTCATGGTGCATACACTGTATTCTCTCTGTATTTGTGAGTATCCTTCCATTGTGGTCCCATGCAATTTCAGTAAGAGGCTGACCATCAAAGGAGCAGCTGAACTGTGCCATGTCACCCGGACTGACTATCAGATCTTTCATTTTCAGAATCAGAGCAGGACTTTTGGTATATTCTTCCACGGATGTCATTTGCAGCTGGACATCGATGCTTTGCTCAGATATTGTAGCTGTTGTCACAGTGGAAACCATTTCAAAAGTTTGAACAGAGGATGAAGAGCGAGTCTCGGTCATGGTGAGCGTGTTGACCCTTTCCGAAAGAGAGACTCCAGTGCTTGACACACTATTTACGTTTTTCACACTGAGATCTGAGCGATAGAAAATAAAATTAGACAGTTATGTAAATCTCAAAGGTTTATAATGTTCAGGCGATTCTGTAGAGGCAGTTAGAGTAGAGTGGGGTTGTTGAAGTTGGAAAGGTGAGGTGTCGCAGTTCATGAACAAAGACTGACAAGCAAAGTGAAATCCCCAAGTTGCATTTTCCTAATCAATGTAAGAGAGAATGCTCATTCATTCAAGAGAGGAAGCTTTGTAGCTTTGTTTTGGTTTTGAATGCTTGAAAAAAGAGCAGTGCATTAAGATATGAAATCTAACAGTCTGAACATATTCATCTATCATAAAACTGGGATGTTATTGATCTATAAGTTGGGTTCGGCAGAGCCAAGAAAGAAAAGACAGGGACTATATCTATAGTGACACAGGGAGACATGCATGATGGCTAATCTCTAGTTAACCCTTAAACCATATGGGCCCCTGCGTGGGCCCACACATCAAGCCCTCACATTCATGACTAGTCAACTTTCATATTAGTTTCATAGTAGTTACAGTTCATTACAGTTACTAAATACCAAGGTTTATGTTTAATTACTGGATAATAAGAGGATCAACGGGTTAAAGCAACCCAAAAGGGTAAATAAGAAAATGCCTCATTCAACACAACACATACATTAGTGAAAAACATGTTATCTTTAAGCACATCCTAATTTAGCAAGACAAAGGGACACACACGAAGAATTCATAGTTGGATAATTAGGCATTCAAAATGGGCATATGGGTAAAACAAAATAAAATTAATAAATAAATAAGAAACTGACCATTGACTTTCAAAACTGCAGAACAAGAGACCATCCCTGAGGCATTGCGAGCAACGCAAGAGTATTCCCCTTCATTTTCAACATACGCTCTGACAATCTCCAGCCTGAGGCAGTCATCATACTGAGACATTCTATAGATGTCAGACTGCTTAATCTCAGTATCTCTGCAGTACCAGGTAACCTTCAGATCTACAGAAAGGATCAGAAAGAGGAGGTTACTGTAAAATCAGAAGTATGATTAAACATTAAATATTGTATTAATATAATTTTTAAATATTCATTAAATACTATTCAATATTACATTACTAATACATAGAATACATATTCTACATATTGGATAGTCCTGAGTACATAATGGATAGTCCTGAGACTTACCCTCTCCAAAGACATGGCACTGGAATTTGGCCGACTCTCCCTCTTCAACATAGCAATCATGTATAGAAGATAATATCACAGGAGGGGCCAGTGGAGCTACAGCCTCTGGAGAGACTACTTCTGAAACTGATGAAAGGGGAAAAGCAGGTTAATCTATATTTCACTGAACTGCTGACCTCATTATTTTACTTGTTTTGTCACACCTACCTTCCACATTGAGTACAGCTGAGCTAGAGGCCTGACCGTAGTCATTGCTGGCCTCACAAGTGTACTGAGCTGCATCTTCTGGGAAGACCTCAATGAGCAACAAAGTGTAGTCATTTCCTTCTCTGTGGAATTTGCACTTGAATCCAGCAGACAGTGCCTGTGAGTTCTTATACCAGGTGACCTGGGGCTGAGGGACGCCAGTCGCTTCCACAGAAAAACGAGCAGGTTTGCCAGCCTCAACAGACAAAGGCTGCATGTGTCTGATAATCTGCGGAGGCTCAGGGACTTAAATAAACAAGAAAAAAAAATATTGAGACAAATGAAAATGCTGGAGCATGACTAAACACAACACCTGGAGCTTGGCTGAACTGTTGAACAAGGCACTCACGTTTGACATGAAGATTTACTGTGCTTCTGTTCTTCCCAGCAATAAAAGTGTATTCGCCAGCATCATTCCTGTACGTCTCAGTGATTGTCAAGCGATGCAACTTCCTTATAGTCACATAGTTGAATCGTTTCTCAAGAGACAATTGAATCTCGGTTCCATTTTTCAGCCAACGGCCTTCAATTTCGTCCTCATTGACTTCAAACTCAAATGTGGCTCTCTGTTTCTCAAGCACCTGGCATGAGAGGAAACAATTATGAGTAAAATGAGTCTGCACCTTTCATCAAATGGAAAGTGTGGTAGTAATGAGACAGTAATTACGGTGATGTCCTTCTCAGCAGGCTCAGAGATGTGAACATCCTTGCCCTCTACAGTGAGGTGAGCCTTAGACATGCTTGAGCCAGCAACCACAGAGTACTCGCCGGCATCAGACATACGCACAGTCTGGATCATCAAGCGCTGGATGTACTTGTCTGTGGTAGCTTTGAACCTAAAATATTGGGAAATGATGTCTCGTGAGCAACATTTGTTACAAATCTATAATTAATTTGTGATTATACGGAAAAAGTCAGTCAGAAAATACCTGTCAGATAGTTCCAGTTCCTGCCCATCCTTCATCCATGTGACTTGAACATTAGGTTCAGAGAGCTCACATTCAAAGATGGCCTTCTTCTTTTCAGTGATCTTTATGTCTTTGATGTGTTTTGTGAACTCAATGACACGAGCTGAAGAACAGAGAAGGGAATACATCATTAATATGAAATGGGGAGTCATTTACAAAAGTGACTACGGAGATTAAATATGACCGCACCCTCCACAAACAGTTTTGCTGAGGTCTCTGCAGATCCGGCCACAAACTTGTACTCAGCACTGTCACCAAAGTGAACGTTGCGGATGCTCAGAGTGTGAGTGAGTTGTTTAGAGCGTATCTGACATCTGTCAGTTGATCGAATCTCCACTCCATTCTTCAGCCATTTGTAGGTGATGCCCTCATAGTTGACAGTCACCTCAAATGTAATAGTGTCCTTCTCTTGAGCATTGAGGTCTTGGAGCATAGAGGTGATCAGGATGGCTGAAAGATTTGAAAAGACAGAGTTATGTTTTTTTCCCTCATTTTTCATGAAGAAACAACCAACCAACCAAACCAACCAACAAACAAGCAAATCTATAAATAACTCAGGACTGACTTACGGCTAACAGTCAGAGTTGCAGAAACTCTGTCGTTTCCACACACAAAGGTGTATTCTGCAGCATCGTCTTTGCTGGTGTTCATGATCTTGAGTTGGTGGAGCTTGCCCTGCACCACAATACTGAATTTCTCACTCATCTCAATTTCAACTCCGTTTCTCAGCCAGGTGGACGGCACATTGAAATGTGAAACTTCACATTCAAATGTGGCGACCTGTGTCTCTGGAATCTCTAGGTTCTTCATGGGCTTTGTGACCTTCAAAGCTGGATCAGAGTAAAATGAACATTAGTTTGCAATACGTTCCCTAATACCTGGGGGTGTCTACTGCTAGAATACACTGTGGAAAAATTATGCCTGTGCACTTACCTTCAACATGTAGGTGTGCACTGCATTGCAAATGTCCAAACATAGCAATGTATTCTCCAGCCATGTTGTCTTCTACACGTTGAATGACCAGCTTATGGGCTTTCCTCTCTGAGAGAATCTTAATATTAGAGCTCGGCTGTAGCTCTTGGTTCTTGAACATCCATTTAACTGGAATGTTATCGTGAGAAAGACTCAGTTCAAAGGAGGCTGTCGCGTCCAATAGTGAGGTGACATCTTTTGGCTTCTTCACTATTTTGATGGCTGAAAAGGAAATCAAAAGTCAGAATTATTAAAGTCCTAATGTACACTGATGTGAAAGCATCCTTTGACAAATACTTACTTTCAACATTCAGTCTGGCATTGGCAGAGAGCTTTCCAAGTTTGAATCCATAAACCGATTCATCCTGGGTGTTGCAATTCTTGATTTTCAGGGTGTGAATAAAGCCATCTACTGTGATCTCATATTTGTCACTTGGGAGAATTTCCACTCCGTTCTTGATCCACTGAGACCCTTTCACGTGCAGATGAGTGAGTTCAAGACTGAACACTGCTTCTTGTGTCTCAGTGACTGTTTGGTTCTTGATGGTCTTTTTGATTTTAACAGCTAAAAAATGACATTCAATTATTAATAAACAGACAGCAGAACAAATATATATATTAAACAAGAATAAAATATGCAGTGGCATACCTTCAACCTTCAAGTTGGCCGAGGTCTTGGAGTTTGCCACCTGGTAGGTGTACTCTCCAATATCTTGTGGCCTAGTGATGACGATAACAAGGCGTCTTACAGTGCCCATCTCTTCACTCTTAATATTGTCACTGAAGTCAACTTGTTTTCCATCCTTAAACCATTTGCCCTCAGCAGAGGGGTTGGCCACTTCACATTCCAGCTCGGCGGTCTGGGACTCTGCTACCGTCAAATCATGCAGGGGTCTGCTTATGGCACCACCTAGCAATGATAATCAACAATAAAATCAAATGAACAACATAATGTAAACAATACTCTACTCAGTAGGGTAAGAATATGTGATCAGAAAAACAAGCAGTGGCCTTATATCAGATAAAATCAACTAGGTATAACGTTAATGTTTCTATACCTGAAACAACAAGCTTTGCACTGGATGTCTTCTCTCCAGCAGCAAATGCGTACACTCCCTCTTCATCCTTCATAGTACTGACAACAGTGAGGCTATAGCGAGAACCCTTGGCCTCAATTTTGTACTTGGAACCGGTTTTAAGGGGTTGATCCTTAAAGGTCCAAAGAGCATCAATTCCGGGATGAGATAGTTCAACCTCAAAGGTGACATTCTGGGTCTCAGTACAAACGCAGTCCTCCATGTGCTTTACAATTCTGATTCCTGCAAAGTCAAAATGCACACATTGATTCTTATTCAAGCACAATAACTGTACCTTAAATTAAAACTGACACCTGCACAAAACCTACCTTCCACTGTCAGTCTGCATGATGAGTCAACTCTACCAACAGCGATCCTATATTGTCCTTCATCGGAAGCATAGGTCCTATTCAGTACTAGACGTTGTTTGGATCCCTTTGCAACCATTTGTACTCTGTCGCTTGCCACCACCAGTTTGTCATTATGGTACCATTTTACTGAGCTGACATCAGCAGCAGTGATCTTGGCCTCAAAAACAGACTTTGTGCCCTCCACAGAAGAGACATCCTTTAATGGCGCCAAGAAGTCAATAGCTGTGAAAGAAAAAGAGATTAATATCTTTAGTTACTCTGGTTCAACTATTGAACATCCATGAAGCCACAGGACATGGCAAAGGCTTACTTTGAACAACAAGTTTTCCACTTGTGGAAATGTCTTGGGTTGGAACAGTGAAGGAGTACACCCCAGCATCCTCTTTCTTAGCATCTTCAATGAGAAGCTTATGGGTCAGCTTATCAATCACCATGTGAATTCTATCTGTGGCAGAGATGGCCTGACCACTCTTCATCCAAGTTCCTTCCACATTCTCCTGAGAGAATCGCACCTCCAGTTGGGCGATATCACTCTCACAGATTGTCAGGTCGGACAGGCCTTGCATCAGTGTAACTGGACGCACTACAGTGAACAGTGACGTGAATCAGTGAAGGTATCTTTGCACTTAGGGACTACAGCTATAATCATTAAAATGAAATCATTGTAGAAGTTGTTTTTACATGTACCCTTTTAAGTATACGTACGTTTCATTTTCAGGGAGGCACTTGTCTTCAGATCCCCCACTTTGAAGGTGTATTTGCCTTGGTCTTCTTTCTTCACGTCTTTTACGGACAGGCTGTGGCGACCCCGACGTGAGGTTACAACATATTTCAAGCTTGGAGTGATCTCTTTGTTCTCAAAGTACCAGGTTCCTTCAGCATCCTCACGGGATAAGACACACTCAAATTCTCCAGCATATGTCTCGGGTACTTCAGTATTCTCAAGGTTTTTCAAAATTTCAAGTGGTGCACCTATGTGACAAATAAGAAAAATCATTAACATTACAGTGAATGTATAGCACCCTAAATTCAACACTTCAACAGGAAATTGGTTGTGCTGCTGGTGTTATCATGTTTAAGCTGCCATTACCTTCCACATAAAGTCTGGCAGATGTTCTAATGTGGTCGTCCTCAACAACTGCACAGGAGTACTCTGCCTCATCACTCATGCCAATGATCAGCACAGACAGGAAATGCACCTTTCTGTCCGAGTGCATTCTGTACTTGTCCCCAGAGAAAATTTCTGCGTTGTTTTTCAGCCATTTGACCTTGACAAAAGGCTCATTAGTCTCACATTCAAAGGTCACCATGGTGTCCTTCTCTTTGGCATTTTGATCTTCCAGTACTTGAGTAAAGGAAACAACTTGTTTTGCTGAAAGCAATAAAAGAAGGAAAGATGCAATGACTGAAGAAAAGTACATGAAGAAAGACATTTTGCTCACAGTTTGTTTTTGGCACAGTCTTCAGCTTTAAAGAAGTTAAATCTTAAGCACTTAAAAGCAGTAAAACAGCTTTACCTTGAACCAGTAAGAACGCATGGCTTGAGGTCTCTCCTGCAATGTTCATGGCTTTGACCATGATGCTAGCTGAATCTTCAGCAGCGACATCTTTAATGACCAGTTCACACAGATGGTCCTCGGGCCAGTGCCAGTAAACGCGGCTCGATTTTTCCAGCAAAACGCCATTCTTGAACCATTGGCATTCGGGATCGGGTCTACCAACAACTCTGCACTGGAAGTGCACTTCATCACCCAGAGCAACTGTTTTACTCTGGATACGTTCCAGAATTTTTGGAGCTTCCATACTTGGTGAAAGTGCTACTTTCTCTGGTTTCAATTTGGCAGCAGTGACTTTTCGCTCCTCTTCTTTCTTCTTTTCAGCCTCAGACAGTTCTTTGGTATGATGAAGGAGCTCCTCTTTCCTTCTTCTAAGCATATCTTCATAGGACTCATCCTTCTTACGAGATTTGAGCTCAACTGCAGTGATTGCTTCATAGTAGCCCTCCTGAGTCCTGCGTTTAAATTTGCTTCTCAGCTCTTCGGTTTCTTCTGTTAATTTCTCATGGGTTACCCTCTCAGTTTTCCTCAGCTTGACCACCTCTTTCGAATCTTTAGATTCTGCCAGCTTTTCAGGTTTAACAACCTCAAAGGGCACTCTGCCTTGCTCTTGAATAACAGGTGCAGGAGCCTTAATCTCCGGGGCCCTTCGCAGAACAGCTCGGAAGTCCTCCCTTTGACTAATCTCAAACCTCACAATGTGCTCAACTGAACCTTCGGGATTTACTGCAACAACTTTGACATCACCAGAGTCATAGGATTTGCAGTCTGTAATTTCCAAGTAGTAAATACCATCATAGTGTAGTCTAAATCGCTTGCTCTTGCGGATGAGCTGTCCATTGAGGTACCAGTTGACCTTGGGTGTTGGGTAGCCGGTCACTCTGCAGCGGAATTTCGCATTTTCCCCCTCTAATACTCTTACTGGCTCCGGAAGCAAGACAATCTCAGGTTTACATTTCTCTGCCAGGTCATCTCCAGTTACTCCAGATGGACCTCCCTCATGAGCAATGCGTTCCATTTCGTCTATTCTCTGTCCTCTCCTGCCCTCTGGCAACTGAGTTTCTTCAACCAGACTCTTCTCATCTTTCACAATCAGGGTAGCGGAGGTCTGGTCAACACCAAACTTGTTGGTGGCTCTGCAGGTAATAACACCACTGTCTCTGGCATAAGCAGCTTCATAGTCAAGACTGCAGTAACCAAACTCATTGACCATACGTAGCCTGTTAGCAGCTGCCAGTGGTTTCCCATCGTGCAACCACTCAACAATCATTGTGGGGTCACCAATAGGTGTCAGCCTACATTCAAAGTGCACAGGGCCAAATTGCTTAAGTCTGACAGATGTCAACTTCTTTTTAAAGTGAGGCTTCTGCTGTTTCTCCTTGTCATAAAGGTCACCATCTTCCCATTGTTCCTGGCCATAACGAAGATGCAGTGGCTCCAGCTCTGGTGCAGCAATCTCCTTGGCTTTGTAGGTTCCTTTGGGAATGATGAGTTTTCTCTCTGGCTGAGGCTCGGCTGCTTCTACTTCAACGTTCACCCTGCAGCGTGTGGTATCTCGGCCAGCTTTGTTTATCGCCGTGGCTGTGTACCATGCACTATCGGAACCTGAGCTCTGGGGGATCTTAAAATGTCCCTCTCCCTTGCCACCATCAATCCTAAAATACAAACATATTTAAGTTGTGTTAGAATGATAATGGTCAAAACTGGTAGTCATGATTTTTATTACACTCAGCATACTAGGAAATTTTGTTGCCCTTGGAGACACTATTTATGGGCAGAGCAAGTACTCACTTGATATTTGGGTGCTTGTGTGGGGAGACAATGTCACTGTTCTTCAGCCAGACAATGTCAGGAATGGGGTTACCAATCGCTTTAACAGCCAGCTCAACCAGACTGCCCTCTTTAACACTGATGTTCTTCAGTTTCTCAACAAACTTAGGTCTCACCAAGTTTTCTTTAGCTATAAATTAATATTCAGTGGTTAATGCAGTGGTAACCTAATTATATATATACATGCAAAGAGAGAGAGAGAGAGAGAGAGAGAGAGAGAGAGAGAGAGAGAGAGTGAGAGAGAGAGAGAGAGAGAGAGAGAGAGA
>JBBPCX010000002.1:699431-715024 GCA_037974365.1 Hydrocynus forskahlii
AGAATGAGGAGCTTGTGTAGGAATTTAACAGACACTGGCATGGAATGGTTTCACACTCATAGAGACGCTGATTTAAAAATAAATTCCAGAGGTCTCTTGTTTTTTTCTGAAGCTGTATTTTATATAAAGTGGACTAAACTAAGGACTACAGTTGGGAGACATGGAGCAGTTTCGTCACCTGTAACCAGGAGTTCAGCGGTGCTAGTGGCTTGTCCAGCGCCGTTGGTGGCTCTCACAGAAAATCTTCCGCTGTGCGCGGCTGTCACGGCGGGGATCCTCAGAACAGCGCGGCCTTCGCTGAACGAGATCTGAGCGCCGGGCAGAGCGGCAGCGGTAAGAACCTGGCCATCACGAAACCAGCTCACCTCAGGAACTGGAGTACCTGGAAAGGTACAGACAGAAACATATTAAAGTACATGTTGTCACCTATCAACTGTGAACGTATTGCATTTTTCAGTACACCTTAAAATGATTTACTGCCATGTAAACAGGTACTAGTTCTTTCCACATAATTTTCTGTTAAGTTTAAAGATTGTGGATTGTGTGAGGAATTGTAAGGAACCTGGAAACAAACAGACTGTGAGCGTGAGTGAGTTTCTTCCTTACCACTAACTTGAGCTTCAAAGGTTGCGGCACTACCCTCAAGTGCCACAACGCTCTGAAGCGGCTGCGTAAATGTTGGAGCTTGTGTTGACATGGTGATAGGCACCCTGGGAAATACAATAAAGAAGAAATTAATAAATCTACCCACATTAAGCTTTAAAAGATGGAAAAAACAACTAAGTCATTGAACAGCAAATATTTCTTTACACTACTGTAACACGCTCAATGTGTTACATCTATCTTGGTCATTTTGGACTCATTTAAACCTCCATTCATCAATTGTTTTCTGTTTTTTACAAAGACCTATAAGGTTCTGGAGCAGTAACCCCATAACAGAATCATTTTATACTTGTACCTACGATACCTACCTTTATATGGTGTGCACTATTGATCTGCTGGTACAGTATTCGAAATTTTACACACAACAATGTCAGAGCTGCAGTTATCTTGCTACATTAATGTTCTGTAATTTTGTTGCACTGTTGTTTATTGTCTATTTTTTATATTCTCTATTGTCCTATTATCTTTTATTCTTCTGTTGCACTGAGCATGCGAATGACAAAAGGATTTCCCTCAGGATAAATAATTTCTTTCTTATCTTATCTCTTATATGAATGAAAACATTGATTCTGAACTTGATAAGTGATATGACAGCGGAATGATAGTGTTTGCTACCTGACAGTGCAAATGCAGGGAGGCTATTTCCAGCTGCAGAGGAATTAACTGACTAATCACTGAGCGTCTCCTCGCTGCCTAGAGTCTTCCACCTGGCCGTGGGCAGCCTGTCATCTGAGAGATCAGTGGCTCCAAAGGGTCTACGTGTCGCACTAAGCACCGATCTGACAGCTTACAGACATGCAAGTGCAACTGCAGGGTGTTATTTCAAGCTTTAGAACAAGTCACCTTTCCAGATGCAATTAAGTGCTAATGAATAACAAAGGGGTGCTGTATCCTGCCACATTAAACGGGATCCCCAAATAACACGTGTGAACTTTTGGCAACAGTATTAACTACTAGTAATAGTTTTACTGAAACTAGGTCAATAAAAATATAATATGCACATTTCATATCTGCTGCTCTGTTTTAATAAATGATGATTATCATTAATGAATGTGTTTATTTTGCAACGTATTAGAACAAACATAATGCTGAAGATAATAAAATGAAACGTCATCACCCATCATTCTGTGAAATTGGTATTGTTTTGAAATATAAATGATAAGGAAAGAAATATTACAGAAATGCCATCTCCCACATCGCACTAGCAAATTTTTAGCTACGCACTTATCACAAACAGTTATCTACACATAATTCAGTTAAAAGTGTGTAGATCAATACATTACTGATGTGTGTACAGATTGATTATAAACCTTAAAAGATGTTCAAGAAATATATGTGACATTTTATTCAAGACACTAATGTATCTGCTTTAAAGATCACATCTCCAAACATACCATCAGGTTTCCATGTCATCAAAATCATACATATGACAATTAAAAAATTACAAAAGTAATCTCGATAAGTTTAATTATAATGCATATGAAATGCCTGCTTTTGAGCACACTTTAAGAGCACAAAGGGAAAAAATGAATATTTCAACACCAGGGGTGTGGCTATTAGTTATTACTCCTATAATAAAGTTATTGTTACAAACACAAATTCTTGTAACTCCGTCAGAGCTTCCCAACTGACCATTATGGTTCTCCCCTGTATCAGATTGCCATCAGACTGCTTAGGACACCAGAATCTATCCCTGCACTCTATCCATCACTCAAAATATCTGGAGGCCCACAGCCTGATCTAGTCACAGTAGAGGAAGCTTTTCATTTGAAATAACTAATGAAAAATAATGACTTGAGATCACAGAGAAAAGCATGATTATTAACACTCATACTCCATTACTATCAAATCAGCTAGTCCAGGATGACTGGATGACAGAGAATGTTTGTTAACACAACAGGACAGACAATGTATTACTTTCAAATGTGCAAATCTGCCAAAAATAAATAAGTCATTAACCAGCAAGCAGCATGCCAATAAATGGATTAAATCATCTGAAAAACAGAAATTCACAACAAAAATCTGGCTTCTCCATCGTGAGAATTCTATTTCTTAAATTAAACTCTGAGACTGTAAATCAGTGACCATCTGCTAAAGGGTCAACAGGTGAGGAGCAGGCCTGCTAGCATACAATAATCAGAACTTCAAAGGTTTATTTTCAAATTTCTAAGAGACAGCCATCTGACTTAAGTCTGACTGAAATTTGAAAACTGAAATGATTGGAAATTAAACGGTCCCAGTAAACTGTGAGAGCAGGTCTCATATCCCAGAAATGGCAATCTCCAAAAATAATCGGTCCCTTTGGTTGATTGACAGTCACCATGTGGCACATAGCTGGAGGTGCAACTGATAGCCCTGCTGCTGATTCCCTTAAAAAGACATGGTGGCCCAGCTGGAACACCACTCATATGCTATCACAAGCTATTCTTGGCTTTTCTGAAATCATTGCCACATAAAATAACACTGAGGATTAATAACTCTTGCAGAAACTTTTGTAAAAACAACAGGAAACCATTGGAGCATCCCATCAAGTCTCTACAAATCACACTTGAGGTGTCGCACAGAGAGTAAATGCGATTGTGTTAAGCTTCATAAAGGCAAATGTGTTGTCATGCATTGTCAAAACACAAGAAAGCAACTAAAATGTCTTTCCACAGAGTTCATGGCACTTACTTGTATCACAATGGTGCCTATGATTGATGGGACTGCGCCCAGAAGGCTACTGCCTCAGCAACAATCCTCTTATCCAGTATGTTTCCAGAATTATCCAAGGTGAGAACTGTTGAGCCTCAATATGACCCAAAAAACAAAACTACACAGGTTCTAGTCCGTGTAGTTTTGCTTTTTCCTTGCAATCCCTACACCCGAGGCAAGGCTGGGAATGCTCCAACTGCTCAGAAGTGCTAACATAGTTGTTTTACTTTATATACCCCTAGCCTAGCCTGCATCGTCACCACTTAACCACTCCCCATTGGTCCCCATGTCCATGGAATCATGGGAGACTGATGCATTTTATGCAACCTCACAACTGTCACTGACTGATTATGTACTACCATCAGCATCTACTGCATCTGCTTGTGTGATTTACCAGTATTACAATATTTACAGCACCAGTCTGGTTAGTTAAAGAGTCTTATGCCAGCCAATGGCAATGTTTAAGCCTTATTCAAATACACTGTTTGCCCAAGCCCTCATGGCAAGCATTAACCTGTCGATGACCAAAAGGAGAGAGTGGCTGTCCCTGTCACTCAAACAGGAGTCAACCCCCCACAGGAAGGGTCAGCTGTAGTGAGTGCAGAAAGCTTAACCACACTTGTTTATATTCATCCCGTTCCTTTCAAAACTTTATTTTAAGTGACAAATACTGGAGGCCAAATCAGACAAATCATTCATTAGAGGCTTTTAGCTTTATATCACATTAGGCTTTACTAATTCAGATCTGTATTAGTATGTTTAAAGAGGTCCAATATGTGACAGTCTTCAATATAAAGCCCGATAAGCACTTTAAGGCCTTGTGCAAATTTCTGAGCATAAATTGTCACCTAATTTCCCAGAGCAGGGTAACTTTGAGGAAGAGGGCCTTCAGGGTCAGCTGCCCCACCCCCTTTATTTTCTCTCCTGATCAAGTGATGAGGCTAAATATAATACTGACACACTGAATTGTTGTGGTCCTATTATCCAAATCCCATTGCCCTTTTCGGATCTAATTTTTTGTCACTGGATATTAGTGATCATGAATTAATGAAGTCATACAAGAAAAATTCACAAACGCCCCCATTTAATATGATTCAGTTATATTTATAATAAAGATACAGTTGCTCATTGTAGTTACAGTGAACGAGATACAGTATCTAAACCACTTATTCTTAACTGGGGTTGCGGGAAAATTATCATTTTTAGAATAAATGAGACAAGCTGATTTACTGGAAACTTTAGTGCATCTAAACAGTGCTGCTTAAACTGCACTTAAAAATATTGAACACATTTTATTATGTTTTAGTGAACTTTGAAACCTCTTATGAGCTCTTTAGAAACCAAAATAAACCAATAAATGTGACACTACCCAAAACCCAGAGCATTCAAATGCTGCAAAATACACCAAAATGTCAATTATATTAATAAAGAGTAACACATACGAATAAACTGCTCAGAATGGTCATTTTGGGAATTACCGAACAAAGACTTAAATTAACACCTAGTATGGATTCCTTGCAATTAAGTGTTAGCACATTCCAGATGAAAGAGACAGCACCACATTGACACAATGGCTTCATGCTTTGCTGGCACCATGAATCAAGGGTGCAAATTGCACAGTTAACTTATAACACACCTTCTCCACTTCACATAGAATGACCATCCAAACTGTAATGTACTGATTCACAGCATCCCTACAGGTCTCCAAAACTATTTCCTCTGTTTAAACTTAAATTGTTGCAATACTGCTTAACAACCAGTCATCCTCATCTGCATCCCATCTCACAGCACAACACGATGGCTTGAATGCTTTTTTCTCTTGGGTTTGTTTTTTGTTTTGATTAATAATGAAGACCTGTCTAGAACTATGCCAAATCACAGACCTGGAAAAGATTAGACTGATAAGTATCCGTAAGTATATGTAAGTATCCGTATCCGTATGCATCGTTGCATGTTTAGCTCATCCTGCTCCTTTGTCGCTAGTAATATTGGAGATTTTATTTGTCAGAAGTGTCAGATAGTTTAGTAGTTTCATATCTGAAGGAGAGAAGGTTTCTCAGTTAGACTTTAGTCAGGGCTAAAAGACGAGTCAGGCTTGTTGAGGCCTGCAGCCGGCCGACTGAGTGGAGATTCTGCCACATAATCAAAAAACTTTCCCTCAAGGGAGAGCTTCCCCACACAAGCACCACTCTTCTCCTTATGTGGCGCTTTTCCTCTGGCACAAGGAACCATGGCATGCCACGAACAAATGCTTTTCCATTACAAATAAAGAGGCCCGTACCCATGCCGTCCCCAAGCGGAC
This sequence comes from Hydrocynus forskahlii, assembly GCA_037974365.1. Classification (NCBI taxonomy): domain Eukaryota; kingdom Metazoa; phylum Chordata; class Actinopteri; order Characiformes; family Alestidae; genus Hydrocynus; species Hydrocynus forskahlii. The sequence continues at coordinate 705,091 of JBBPCX010000002.1, forward strand.
TTTTCTTCGACAGGAGTTGTTTTGGTGTGTAAGCTGGCATTAACCTGGTTGAATAGCAGATCAGGTTGAAGAACAAATGTGGACAACGTGAGCACTGGATAAGAACGTCTGCATTTAAATGCCGTTAATGTAAATGAAACAAGGCAATAAAACATAAAAGACCACAATAACAAAAGCAGCACTGAAGGAAATTAAAGAGTGCAGCAACTTCCATCCCATCGCAGTACAGTTTAGGTACAGCAAGGTTCCTGTATACCTTAACATATGCTTGTACACACACACACACAAAACTACCCAGAACTGTCACTATGAAACAAAATGCCTTAATTTTACCCCTTAAAATTTCCATACATGAAATTAATGAAAATTAAGGGAAAAAGTGCACAGATTAAGGATGATTAAGGGGTAAAACTATTGAATTTTCCCCTTACTTTGTAATTACTTTTTATATAAGAGAACACAAAATATATTTATAGTATAAACATATCACATGTACAAATTATACTTATTTACAATAATACTTATATATTAGGGCTGGGCACATTGACACATTATTATCACGTTAACGACAATTATTTTATCACACATTAATGCAGGGATTTTTGAAAAAATCCTTTTATTTTGAAAGTTTGTTGCTTTTTTTGGCTGGTTTTTGAGGGGGTCAGGCATGTCCATACTATATGAACAAAAGTATCGGGATGCCTGACCAGTACACCAACAGGGACTTCAATGACTCTACATTCAGATACACAGACTTTCATATGGAGTTTGTCCCTTTTTACAGCTGCTATAATGGTTTTGCTCCCCATGCTCTGGAAAAACTTGTTTTTCTATAAAAAAAAAATAGATAAAACTTTGGTTTTATATTTGATTTTATTACCTTAATGTTTAAGTTGAAATGTACAATAAATATTTGAACTGTGTTAAAGGGAACACTGCTGTTAAACACTGCTGTCACTGGCAAACTGTGATGGCTGGACGACTGCGTCAGAACATCTCTTGTGGGGGGTTCCTGGTCAGCGGTCAGTTCCTACCAAAAGTGGACCAGTGACAGGGTCACAGACACACAAGGGTCTCTGATATATATATAGGTATATAAATATGTGTGCGTGTGTCAGAAGGATGGAGGATTTATGGATTTTATCAGTAATATTAATTTGTCCATGTAAATTTGAACCTGATTAAACTCATCAGTGAGTTAGTAAAGCCTCTGTGGGCGGAATTCAGATGATTAAAAGGGAGAAAATGCCGATGTCTGCAGAAGTGTGGTCCTCCGGGGTTTGGCACAGGTTTAGCACCCCTGGATTCGGGCTAAGATGGAACCATAAATTGTTTATGAGAGCCAGAAGGTAATGGGCTTGCAGTCTTCCTGCCTTAAGGGAAGATTATCATTGGGCCATTGGCTCACTTCAATGACTCGTCTTTATATTTGTTCATTTCGGACTCAGACAGTCTTCAGGCTGAGATGATTTAGGAATCTGAAAGATACATATAGAAAAAAAGCCATGTGGCTTGTCAAGCCATGGAGCTCACTTGTTTAAGCTGTGACTTCAGAAACATGAGGTCATGGGATCAAACCCAAGTCTTTATTTTTAAGTCTTGCATGTCCCACTTTATTTGAAAGTCAAAAATCAAACAAATGAGCCGAGCCTCTGGCCTAGCCCTGTAGCTCACAGTTTAAGCTATGGTCTCAAAAAACGAAGGCGCGATCAAACCTGAGTCTTTAACTTTATGCACCACACTTCATCTGAAAGTCATGTATCTTAAATAAGCTGGAGAGCTTGTCAAGCCCAGTAGCTCACCTGCTTTAGCTATGGGCTCAAGATTGGAAGGTTGTAGGATCTAATCACTGCCTTGCTTATAATATCTCAATGTTGCACTTCATCTGAAAGTCAAATGTCCAAAAATAAGTGGTGCATCAGACCTGGCTCTATAGTGCAATGATTTAAACCGTGGGCTCAGGCTTGAAGGTCATGGGATCAGATCGGAGTTGTCTACTTCATATCTTGCCTGTCACAATTATCTGAAAGTAAAATGTCATAAAGTTGGTTAAGAACAGAAGGTTGTGGGATCTAATACGGCTTTTATGTCTTGTATGTCACATTTCAAGTGAAATGCCCCCCAAAAAAAGACACAGTAGGTGGGAGATTCTGTGGCTCAGTGGTAAGAGCACTTTTGCTCATACAACAGTACTTTAAAAACAAAAGTGTGCAATACACTACTTTTGAATGAATTATTTAATTTTGCATATAATAATGTGAGTAATCACGATTAATCACAGAAAACCTTATTTTTTAAGGTATAGCACATTCAAAGGTATATTTATCCATATAGGTTTAATTTTAATTCATTTCCCCTTTTTTTACCCTCATATTTGTCTGTGTTGTGAGTGTGTTGTGCTGTATGTTGCACCTACGGTCCAGGAAGACGATATTTCGTTTCACTGTGTACTATATGTATATGGCTGGGATGACAGTAAAGCTCTACTTGACTTGACCTGACTAAAATTAAGGCGTTTGGTTCTGTGGTGACACTTGTCCTCCAGGAAAAGTTGTTCACCACTGCTCTAATAACACAAGCAAAACAAGCAAGGTAGTGAAAGAACAAGGCAATTCCATAAAACCACTTCAGACACTTTGAAGACACTAACAATGTCCTCTGTCTGGTTGAACTGTTTTTGCCCTGGCAGAAGGTGATGTTTATTTAAGTACATGTAATGTGTTCTCTGCACACATGGTTAACTGCGGTATTTTGGGAGGATTTCTCAGTAATGCTAATTACTTGTTACTGCCATAAGCAAATGGCAGTCATAGACTGTGTTTGTTAGTAAATGCACCATCGCGCACTACTTTGAATACACACTCAGTTCCCACCTTAATATGTCTACACTCCTACCCACATTTAGCCAAACATTTCTCATTGTTGTCCCCAGATGTTCTTGTCACATCTGGCCTACAAGACTACTGCGCATACGGATCTGATGAGACAGCTCACGTGAAACATGTTTGTACAGTTTTCTAAAAATTGTGTAAAAATATTGTTATGTACTACTATTACTACTTCTACTACTACAAATAAAAATAATAACAACATGGGGTGGTTTTTAGAGAAATGTATGCAAATAAACACAAAAGTAGATTTACAAACTGTTACCTTGGTTTTTTAAGTAGATTGCTAAAAAGATCATTTTTTTACAGTGCAGAGGAACATTGGTCAGAATCATCAGAAAACTAGCATTTAGTAAAGAATTATACATATATAGAAATATTGTAATATGAAAGCATTTTTGACTGTACTTAAAAGTTACCGTTGTTAAAAGGTAAGATTAAAATGAACTAAAATCCATCCAGACAGCTTTTAAGCATTAAAGTGGTTTACTTGTTGTCATCATTAAGCTTCATAATAGCAATAGGTCAATAATACAAGGTTCTTATAAGCAAATTCAGACAGAGACAAAATATGACTCAATACAGGAAATGTTAACAGAAGCTAAATGTATGTTTCCCTGAAGTGGATTCTTTTACAGTGTCAATATAAAGAATGAACAGTCACTGGAATACACGTTACTGTGCGCTAATTTTAAACCTGGGGTACATCATGAACCTCAGCTGGAACCTACTCAGATTCAGCTGCACAGATCCTAAAGGGGGTCTGCCACTCCTAGATCAATGCACTCCGCCAACAACCCCTCCTTCACAAGGTAAGTTGTGAAACAGTACAAAACAAATGTTTTGATTGTTTTTACTTTTTGATATTTTTTCTTTTTTGATAAAGTTTTGATAATTGTTGCAGATGTCTCGGATTCCTTCTCTGGGTTGGAACTCCCTTTAAACGTGATTCTAACTTTTTTGTTGCTGAGGTAAAAAAAGATAAACCTGCTTGTCAGAACCTCATTAGCATACCACTTCTTCAGTTGTTAGTATACTATACATGGAGAATAGTATTATCAAAATACTGCCTCATTACTTAAAAGGCACATTGCATAGGTTTTAAATGCACTAAAGTGATATTCTTGAGACTGGTGGTCTTTAAATCTTCTGTTGTTCATGCCCCACTAATAAATAACAATAATGATCACTTTTATGTATACAGGGCCTTTCTCAAACCGAAGGTCGTGATTGTCTTTTTGCTCTCTCATCACTTCCGGGTCATCATGGCTTGCAGGCACCTCTATGGGCAGCCCTTATTCAGAGGATCTATATAAGTGGCCTCACTTACTTAGAAAACAAATTGTCACTCATATCACACAGGAACCCTTTCCAAATATTTAATTCAGGTCATTGTGTTGAGCCAGGTGGTGGAGATGAACACTGGCAGGCTGTGCGGTAAGACCGTCATCTGTGATGGTCTGTGTGCTTGTTCTAACTATTTCTAACTATGCTATACCTTTTTGGGACCAGTGAGTTATTGTTCTCATAACAGCGATGACAAACTGTAGTCCAATCAGATGAGAGGGCAACATTATTTAGTTACTAATAATGCTCAGCTGAAAGGTAACTTGTCCAAATGTGTATTCTCTGGTGGGGAAGCCTAGCTCTTCACTTAGAAACAGTGTAGAAACAGTGATTGACTAAGGATATGCTAGCTAGCAAGCTAGATAGCTAACTAGCTAGATAGATAGATGTGATTATTTATAGGACATTACATATTGTTGATGTTGGAACAAAACTATATATTTCAGTGCTTTTCTTTGCATTCATTTAGTTTTTTTTAAATCTATCTACGATTTACACTGTGTCAGAATGACAAACAGACCGATTAGAAATGGTCCAATATAACAACAGAAATGGTCCAAAAAAGCGTAAAATCTTTTTACATTAACTTACTTAGCTAATTTCTCCTTTTTGGTTTTGTCCCAGCAGCGGCAATACACGGAAGCATTTTTTTTTTAATTTCACATGTGCATTCGTTTTAGGATTTATTTTGTGAGCTGTGTGCTCCTCTCAGAGGGATTCAACTGATCCAAGACAACTTTCTCTCGCACAGGCACACAGCGAGGGTAATTTTGGGAGCTCGGCATTGGAGACCACAGATGTGATTTACACGGCAGCCATTTGCGTCCAGCTCACCAGTGTCCTGCGGTGGTGTAGAGTCTCTAGGACAACAGCTCATGTGTCACCCGCGGACAGCTGCAGCCCCCTCAACCCAAGTTTGGGAAGCTTAAAACTGTCACACTTTTTTGACTGGGAAAAGGATGGGGGTGGTCTTGCACATGTAGGCTGAACCACACAGAGTTAAGGAGGAGTAGCACAGAGGCCGAAAGAGCCAGTGGTTTCTGTCAAATTAGGGTCATTATATCTCTGAGCACAGGTAAAAAAAAAAAAAAAACATTTGGAGACAAAAGGCAGCTGTCCATTCACATAGACTCACATCCCAGAGCTCAGGCATGACAGCTGCAGTGTTAAGACACAGAATGAGGGAAAAACTTTAGATTTTTCATGTTTGTTTATGCAGTTTGCACACACACACACACACACACACACACACACAAAAAATTCACATAGAAATAACTATTTCTACCAAATGCCCAATACTGCTGATCAAAATGCCAGCGTAGGTGAAGCTGTAATAAAATAATAACTTAATAAAACACAAATGCATTCCAGTTGTTGTGGGTCCTGAACAAGCTCTTATTCTCTAGAGCATATTATCTCTTTCTATCAAAATAGCATTGCAGGCCCTCTGACAGGCAGCAGCAACTGCACCTCTCTAGGTGTCAGCATGTTTACTCATATACATTCAGATGATGGTTCTAGCAGTAGCAAAAGTAAGCACACCAAGATGCATTTTAAGACACAAGAAAGGAACTATGCTAAAATAATTTACATAATTTTATATATGTACTAATTTAATGTGGGTAGTAGTATTTGAATCTGTACAACTGTAGGTGACCCTCTACTGAAGGAGTGCTGATAAAAGTTGCAGACTATAATATGACTGTCAAACAGACATACTATAATATATTAACCCACTCCAATAAAGACATTCAAGATGCAGTGGAACTGCCCAGCAGATAATTGTCAGATTGGAGATTCTATTATTGCATGTAAGTGCCATCTCCTGGCCAGTTTAGGAACTGAGAATGTATAACACAGCATGTCAAGGGTGCTGGTTTTATACTGGAAATACTACCCTCTTGTGGTCCTGGAATAAGATGCAAAACATTATTGTGGTACCAGAAATATTGCTAAACCTTTTATTCTATTTTCCAGTTTCTCTCCTGGACACTTGACCTTACTTGATTGTCAGATCTGGCATGAAGTACTAAAAAAACATAAGTTAAGGTCAAAAGTTTTTTTTTCCGACATTGCTTTGATTTCTAATTTCTGTATTGATTACTGGAGTATCAAAATAGTACAGTACAGTGTGTTCAGCTTTAACATTCAAGTAAATACCTGTTAAATATGAGTGAACATTAAATTGGAATTTTAAAAAGCCTTACACCTAGCCCTAAACTCAACTCTAACCTTAATGCAAAACTTAACTCCGATTGTAATCCTAACCCTAAACCTGATTCTGTTGCTAATTCACTGAATTTCATCTGGTTTTAGCTGTGAGTCTCTAGTCCATAACAACAGGAAAAGGAACAATTGCCACTGGAGCTTTAAACAGCAGTTGCCTTTGGATAGAGGAGGAGCATGTGGAGAGTCAAAGCAGCCCAACCAGGCGAGGAAATATTAGCATACGACGCCAGTGATTGTAGACCCGGGAAGGTGGTAGCCTGGGGTCCCAATCTGGACAAATGTGCAGCATTTCCCCTTGGCAAAAACAGAGAACAGAGTTAGTTCTGCTTAAATTTTCATGGTAGGATTTATAAAACAGTAAGGAGTGCAAGCTGAGACTCCGGCATGACTCTCTACAGCAGCCTAGCTAGAAAGGGCAGAATCAGGGGGTATCATAGACATGAGAGCGCCCTGAGACACCAGCGCACCTCCCCTCCACTGTCAGCAATCTTGTGTGTCTGCGCCCCGAACGGTATTTGGAAGGGCATTCCAGAGCTTGGGGGCTTTTTATGAAAACGATCTTCCCCCTGCTGAAGCATTCATAATTCTGTTGACAAGCAAATAGTCAGCACTGAGTGAGCGTGGAGGTTCAAAATAAAAAATAAGTTCACTGAGGTATTCGGGTGCTAGGTCATTCAAGGCTTTATATGTCAATAGTAGAATTTTATAGTCAATACGAAATTTTATCAGGTAAGATTGGGTTCATGTAGTTCTTCCTGGTTCCAGGTGGATTTTCCTGGTTCTAGTGAGGACTCTAGCTGCCGCATTCTGGACTAGTTGAAGCCTAATTAGGTTCTTGTTAAAACAACCTGACAGGAGGCTCTTACAACAATTGAGTCTAGAGGTAATAAAGGCGTAAACAAATTTTTCTGCATCGTGGAGGGATAATGCACTTTTTAACTTAGCAATATTTTGTAGATGAAGGAAAGCTATTTTGGTAACAGTACTTATATGTGTGTCAAATGAAATATTAGAATTCACAGTGTCAACGAGATTTTTTACACTAGACATTGTAGAAGCTGAGGGACCAGCAAGATCAAGCATTAGACCTAACAGTTTATTTCTAGCAGCTTTTGGACCTAAAAGAAGGACCTCAGTTTTATCTGTATTGAGCAAGAGAAAGTTATGAGACATCCAGTCTTTTATATCTTTAATGCAGTCCTCAGTCTTATTTAATTTATTATTAGCTGTGGCAGATGTTAATGTACGATTAATACAAAAGTATGTGCTGACATTATAATTAAGATTAAGTCCATATGTAATGAGGAAGTGATCTGAGATTACTGTGGACTGAAGAAGAATAGCTTTGTTATCCCTCTTAACACCAATTGTCAAGATTAAATCAAGCATGTGACCACAGCAGTGAGGAGAATCAGATACATGTTGGGTAAAGTCGACCATATCTAGAATTGAAGCAAATGTAGATTTCAGATGATCCTGTTCTTTTTCAAAGTGAATATTAAAATCACCCACAATTATAATTTTATCGCTGTGTACTGCTAAATTAGTTAGGAAACAGCTGAATTCTTGTAAGACCTCTTGATACGGCCCTGGTGGCCTGTAGACAGTAATTAGAGAGAAAGTGATCTTGTTTGTATCTAGATAAGCTATGTTAAGGAAGAGTTTCAAAGGACGAAAACTTAAACTCTGTTTTCTGATTAATATTTAAGGAACTACTACATATGGTTCCTCAAGCAATTCAAGCAATTCAGCACCCAATGCTTGCTGTAAGCCTCAGGGCCATGCCGTGTTGGTATGGGGCCAGAGCAGATTACGGCATCTGACATAGTCTGGGCTAATTTACACATCTCTTTAACACTACTCTTAGTCACCTCTGACTGCCGCAGAGGAAAATCATAAGACCCTATATGACTACCTATGACTAGCTAACAGCTTCAGGTTCCCTATGATGTCCGGCGCTCTGGCACCCAGTATACCCAACAGTAACTGGTATGTGAGCCCCTAAAGAAGTAGCTAATTTCATGTGTCGAATAACTGAATCACCTATTACCAGGGTACCTTGAACAGGCTTCTCACCAGACTTTTCACTGAACAGCCCTAACCTGTTTGACACATGAACGGGAGGAAAAGAGTGGTGCTCGCATGGGGAAGCTCTCACGCGAAGGAGAGTTCAGTGACTATACTGCCGAATCGTCACCCAATTGCCCTGCTTGCTAGCATTATGTTTACATCTGGACTCCTATTCCCTAGTTAGCGTCCGGATTCTTGCTAATGCCAGTGCCAGAGAGAAGGGACTGACCTAAACATGTTGCACTCTGTACAGAGAAGGTGCTCAACAAACTTTATACTGAAACTTACCGTTTATCGGAACAGTCTTCTCTTGTCTGTGGGTTGATGGTGTTGTAGACCGATGAAAAAGTTTTAACAGTCGGCAAAAACGGTCATGGTAACTTACTAGCATTTAATTATTAGCAAGCGGCAGTCTACTCTGAAATACGCCTTGCAACTCCCTTGTCAACAGGCAGAGCATGGGATGACAATAAAGCTTTACTTTACTTAGTCACACATGAACATGTTACAGCACAACACATAGTGAGAAAATTGTGAAATTCTTTCATTTGTGCATTTATCCCATTCACCAAGTGAAGCAGTGGTCAGCACTCAGGGAGCAGTGTGTGAGGATGGTATCTTGCTCAAGGGTACCTCAGCGGTGCCACTAGCAGTCCTGGGATTCAAACCCACAACCTTCTGACCACAGATCTAAATGCATCACAGAAACAGCTGGAATGCTGTAAATGAGTTTACAAATTTCCTCACTGAAAAAACTTGAATGATTTTTTTCATTTCTTTCTGACCTATAGCATGGAATTAAACCTACAATGGAATATAATGCTTGTATCATGTCTACTCTAAGAAAAGTGTTTCATGTAGGATATGTGTCTGACTAGATCAGAAACTGTGGAACAGGTACTTACAGAGAGTGAAACTGATAATATCCATGCCTCTGGACTACAACGGGGCTGGAAACAGGAGAAACGTCTACGACAACTTGATGGCAGCCATTAGAGTGGTCCAATAAATGTCTAGTCAGGCTCAACAGTTGGAGAGGTTCAGTGTGATGTATCAGTCAGGCCTGTATACACCTACAACCAAATGGGTGCATAAGAAACACAAATTTAGTGACTGGTGGAGCGAATGTGTGTCCGCTGTGAAATTTTGGAAAAGAGAATGATCACAAGTGAACATGTAAATCACTTCATGACATTATAGATAAACAACAGACATGTGGGTGTTCAACAAAGTGGACCTTACAGAGACCCACACAAGCTGTCCTTACCTTTGTTAAGCAACACAGCAACCTACGTATGAATCATTCAGAAAGAACAACGAGCTTCTAACTGAAGTCCTGAACCAGTGAAGAAACAGGAGCAGATGATTCCAGATGATCGGGCGGTGATCAGTATACTGGT